>CAUYTI010093324.1:0-20610 GCA_963575145.1 Galago senegalensis
TTATTTTATTTTATTTTTTTTGAGACAGGAGCCTCAAGCTGTCCCCCTGGGTAGAGTGCCATGGCATCTCAGCTCACAGCAACCTCCAACTCCTGGGCTCAAGCAAGTCTTCTGCCTCTGCCTCCCAAGTAGCTGGGACCACAGGCCACAATGCCTGGCCACTTTTTGGTTGCAGCCATCATTGTTGTTTGGCGGGCCCTGGCGCCTTAGCCACTTGAGCCACAGGCGCTGAGCCCAGACAATTTATTTAGCACTTATTGTTCTCCAATTGTTTTATGTAAACTATACTGATTTTGAATGCCCAATTGAACAGGACAGGAGAGAATTCACGTCTACTTTTTAATTTTAACTAGAACAGTGGTTCTCAATGAGAGATGGTTTTATCCTGTATGGACATCTGGCAAAGTCCGGAGATATTTTTAGTTGTCACCACTAGAAATCTAATGGGTAGAGGCCAGGAATGTTGCTAAACAACCTGTAATACATAGGATAGTCCCCCAAAACAAAGAATTATCTACTCCAAAATGTCAACAGTCCCTGGGTACTATAATCACTATGTGAAGGAAGTGCTCTCATACCCTTGGAATAAATTCTCAGCCTATTCAATATGGCCTCTAATTTAAATACCTTCCTAGGCTTCCAATCCAAAAAAAGGGTCAATATTTTGAGACAAGGTATTTAGTAAAATACAGTAGAACCTCTGTAAGCTGACCATCCAAGGGACTCTAACAAATTGATCAACACGCAGAGGTGGTCAACATAAGGAACTAACCCTACTGTACTGATATGCACATGTGGTATGTGTCTGTCTATGAAAATAAGGTCAACTTAAGGAGATGGTCAATGTAAGAGAGTGGTCAACTATGGAGGTTCTTCTGTATATCAAAATTCAAGATAATTTCCCCCTCCAGATATTTCAATATTATAATTCTGCCTAAATTTCTTCCTCCAACACTCTTCATGGAGACTGGGAAGAGGGAGAAAAGAAGATAGGGAACATTTGAACTAAATGTACACAGTATTTCCTGAATATAACTCATTAGCATAGTAACCAATAACTAGATGCTCCATATAATACAACAATTTTGACATTATCACAGATTTCTATTCCTTCTCCTAAGAAACTTATTCCAGAGGCACTTTTTTCTACCTCTGCTGGCTACATCTTACCCATGCCATTCATATGGCAACTCCAAGTGAAAATTTCTGTTAGCCATTTTTAGCTATTCTCCAATTCCTTTTATACTACAAAAGCCTTATAGTTATCAAACTCCTTTCCCATTGGCTACTCATAAGTTGCTAAGGCAACAATTTGTTTAAACTCTTAAGTGCCTAAATTTTCACATAAGTTAAGTCTTATCCATTAAGGGCTACCTCACTATCTCTCACCTAGCCCAGCTGAACACTACAGAGATCAGATACCACCTAGTCACCTCTATACGATATGGAAATTACTAGCCCTAAGGAATTTAAAAGCAAGACCCCCAAAAACTGAGGATTACTCCTTACTTGCAAGTCTTAACTAAAGCTCAAATAAAAGCTACAGCTTAAAATTCTCATACACCAGCACTTCATAGTAGTATGTTTTTAATATAGGGGCAAAGTATTACTAAATACAAAAATAGGCACTTATAGCTAGCTGATCATTTTCTGTCCCACTAATTATCACAATGCTTCCACTTTCACTTCTGCCTTCAACTTCAGATTCTCTTTTCCAGATTCTCATACAACCATTTTCCCCCAAGGCACTCTTTCTAGAAACACAACAGACCTCTTCCATTACGTGAGGAATTGTCTTATGGAAAAGGTTTAAACATTCTATGTGGTTCAAGTGCAAAATCAGTGCCAACGGGAAACAGAAAACCAGACTTTTGATTCATTACAAAGGCAAATTTCCAAAATCACCATGAACTGCTCCAAATAGAATGAGTTATTTTGTGAGACAATATTGTCACTAGAACTATACAAATAGAGATTATTCAAATAGATGCTGTTTGGGAATATGAGAGGTGATTTAAGCAGAGAGAAGAACTGGGCTAGATCATTGATTCTCAACCCCTGTCAGAACTTAGAATAACTGGAGCTTGATACCTGGGCCTTACAACTAAGTGAGAATTTCTAGGATGGGGCCTAGACATCTTTTCTGTTTCTTTGAGTGTTTGCCAGTGATTCTTTTTCAACACTAGATTTAAAGATCTTAACTACTCATGTTTTCCTCATCTCTGTTTTTCTGTTAGGTTCCTCTTAAAGATCCACCAACTGAAAAAAAAAAAAAAAGATCCACCAACTGAAAATCTATTTAGATTACGCATAATCCAACAAATATAGTTCCCACATGATAACTAACTTCAGGTACAGATAGCTTACTTTTTAGTTTTGGGAATACTGCTTTGAACTACTTCATTTTATGTTATTAGATTATAGGACACACCTTTTATTCATTCCCTAAACTGTCTAGTACAAATGTACAACTTTACCTAAACAGGAATACAGAAGTGGTCAGTTACATGAGTTGCTCAAGAATACAAAACAGAAAACAGGCGGCGCCTGCAGCTCAGTAGGTAGGGCGCCAGCTACATAAGGCTGAGGTTGGCATGTTAGAACCCAGCCCAACCCTGCTAAACAATGGCAACTGCCACAAAAAAACAGCCAGGCGTTGTGGTAGGCACCTACAGTCCCAGCTACTTGGGAGACTGAGGCAAGAGAATCACTTAAGGCCAGGACTTGGAGGTTGCTGTGAGCTGTGAAGCCACAGCACTCTACTAAGGGTGACAAAGTGAAACTCTGAGAATTACTATACACAAACATGTCCCTCTACTCCCATTGAGAAAAAGCTACTTACATAATTATGTAGTTACCTGCTCAAAAGTTTTAAAATAAATGTCAGCTATAGGTTTGAAATTGTTATAAAAATGATTAATAACAGGGCGGTGCTTGTGGCTCAAAGGAGTAGGGCAGCAGGCCCATATGCTGGAGGTGGCAGGTTCAAACCCAGCCCCAGCTAAAAAAAAAAATGATTAATAACTGTAGCTATGCTGACTGACGGGGGAAAAAGGTTAACAGTAGTTGAGTAAAGGGACATAAGAACATTTTCTAGAAGAATAAAATTATTCTTTTTTTGGTCATTGTTGCAGTTTTTTGCTAGGGCTAGGCTTGAACCCGCCACCCTTGGCTTATGGGGCCAGTGCCCTACTCCTTAAGCCATAGGCACCACCCTAGAAGAATAATTAAAACACATTTACTCCAATTGTTCTGCCAGCAAAAGATTAGGTTGCTGTGAAATTTCAAAACTAGGCTACTTGCTACTATACCTTGATCGCCTCAATGGCATATTCCACTTGAAATAATCTTCCTTCAGGAGAAAAAGTATTCACGCCCCTGTAATTAAAAAAAATTATTTTAAATTTCAGAAACACTGGTCAAACAGACACTCAACTTGAGTTTCTTGATAACTAGGTTAGATGGCAACAGCTTAAATACATGTTGCCAGTATTCTCTACTTCACCCCCAACAATCGGTAGTAATTTTTTTGTACATTAACCATTTCTCAAGGAAATGAAACTTATATGTAGAACACTTCCACCCCACTCCCAGAGTCTTCCTAAACTGACCAAATGAGAGCAAGTGACTTTTTTTTTGCTTTAATCCTGAATCGACATACCAAATCCTTCAGTTAAGTTCATGCCCCAAACTATCAGACAACTCCCAAGAAAATGTTTGTTTTTCCTTATCCTCTTCCCATTATATGCATTTGATAACATCTTAATTTTTAGTGAAAGTCAGTCACAGAAACATTTCTGCACTTATTTGTATGATTTAGTACGGTTACCTTAAGTTGAGAGTTCCTAACCTAACCTAGTTCATTCACTCAAAAGATATTGATACCAATTACATGCCTTTTCTCTCTAAAACACGTCCCCATCTTTCCTTGCTCCATTGTGGTGGATGAAGAACATGCCTGTGAAGAGGCACCAATCATGATCTTAACTATAAAAGCTCTGAGCATACAATGAACATTTTAAAATATCTGAACAAATGAATGAATATACTACAGTTATAATCCTTGATTTATGAAATCTGGACTTTATAACAGGTAATGATATATATATATAGTATAGTATTTTCAAATTTGTTTTAGCATAGCTCTTTTTAAAAAAGAAAGTTTATATGTAATCCTAAAATATAAAACAGGTAATAATAAAAGCTTATATTTACTAACTGGACTTTAAATGATTTAACTAACTTAATCTTCAAAATGACCCTAAGAAGTAGTATTTTCTAAGGCAAATACTATTTTACAGATGAAGAAGTTGAGACATAGAGAGGGGTTAAGTAAGAGGCATATAAGACGACAGAGCTGGAAATTACAATTTAGACAATGTGATTACAGAGACCAAGCTCTCAGCTATTCCACTATTTTGCCTCTGGGAGTTAGCTTGACTAATTTAAAGGTATAGAGGGAATCTTACTACCCCAGCACCCAGATTTGCTCCTGAGGCAATATCCCTGAGGCCATTTAAAAGGAAGCTTCGGGCTCTGAAGAGCAGTTTAAAAAATCACTGAAACAAATGTTTGAAGTCAAAAGACCTGGGATTGAGTTCTAGCCCTGTCACTTAAAGATTTAATTCCCTCATCTGAAAAAATACTAATGCTCATCCTGCCTCTGTCACAAGACAATTGAGTATTGCATGGCACAGAGTATTAAAGAACTGACCAGGCATGGTGGCTCATGCCTGCAATCCCAGCACTTTGGGAAGCTGAGGTGGGAAGATCACTGAGGCCAAGAATTCAAAACCAGCCTGAGCAACAAAGTGAGACCACCTCCACCCCACCTGACATCTCTATTATTAAAAAAAAAAAAAAAAAAAAAAGAATGAAAGAAAGGAAGGAAGGAAGGAAGAACGAACGAATGAACAAACTTTGTAAACTGTGAATCACTATGTGATTGTAGTATTTTTTTCATGTTAGTTTAGCAATGTCAACATAGTGAGGTAATACTATGTCCTCCCAAATATCGGCTCTGTGCTCTTGGCCCTCTTCACACTTTACTGTCTCTGAGTTCTTTCATCTACGGCAAGCATGAACTACTTCTAAATCTCTATTACCAGTTTGACCTCTTTCCTAATTAATCCCAAACATTAATGCCAAACATTTCCATTTGCACATCCCATTAGCACCTAACACTCAACATTTTCCAACCTGAACGATTATCTTTAAATCCAGCCACATCAGCTTCATCTCCTGCCATCCCTACTTCAGTTTTAACACATCTCCAATCTCCCACTTACCCAAGCTAGAAAGTTGTGAATGATTTGCCTCATTCCTCCTCATCTTCTCCCATATCCAACCATATCCCAAGGCATATCAATTAATAGCAACTCCTCCTCTACTGTAATGTATCATTCTTTCTTCCATTCTCAATACCCTCATTGCCTTTCACCTAACTATTGCAATACCCTCCTAACTGGTATTTACTAGCTCTTTCTTCTCATCCAGTTAAGTGATCTCTATAAAACACAATTATGATCATATAACTTCTTAAAATGAAAATTAAAGTTATGTAGCTGCTTATAGAATAGACCCAAACTCCTTAACCTTGTAATAAAAGCCATCTATTATCTAGCCCCATCCTGTGTTTCCCATTATCTCCTGCTATTCCTGTACATGTATCATATATGCCAGACTGGACTTTTCCAAACACACATTGTGCTTTTTCATTGCCCCCTTTGGTAATCCTATATTCTCTGACTCAAAACCACTGAATCTGACTGTCTTTATTAAAATCATACTGTTTCTCAAGGTTCTTTATTTTTGAGACAGAGTCTTACTCCATGCCCTGGTAGAGCGCCCAAGCATCACAGCTCACGGCAACCTCAAACTCTTGGGTTTGAGCAATCCTCAGCCTACTCAGCCTCCTGAGTAGCTAGGACTGCAGATGCCAGCCACAATGTCTGGCTAGTTTTTCTACTTTTTATAAGAGATGGGGTCTCCCTTTCACTCAGTCTGGTCTCAGCTCCTGATATCAAGCAATCCACCCACCTCAGCCTCCCACAGTGCTAGGATTACAGGCATTGAGCCATAGCACCCAACCTCAAGATTCAGTTTAAATATCAGCTCCTTTGCGAAGTTTTCCATGATCCTCTAACATTGAATGCAATCTCATCAAAACTTCCATAGGGTTGATCTGAATTGCTCTAATGGCATTAATACATTTTTGACTCATACCACAATTACTTCTATAAACATTTCTTTAAAAGACAGTCATCTATATGATAGCAAAGATAGTGATTCTGTCCAATGCTATATGACCAGCACCTATAATACTGTCTTTTACACAGCAAGCACTCCAGTATATTAGCTAAGCAAATAAGAAATGGATATGTTGGTCAGGTGTGATGGCTCATGCCCATAATCTCAGCACTTTGGATCCCAAGGCAGGAGGATCACTTGAGCCCAGGAATTTCATATCAGCCTGCATAACACAGAAAGACCTTGTCTCTATAAAAAAAATTTTTTCCAACAATTATCTGGGCATGGCAGCACACACCTGTAGTCCCCTCTGTTCAGGTGGCTGAGACAGGAGGATTGCTAGTACCCAGGAGTGTGAGGCCGCAGTGAGCTATGATGATGCCACTGCGCTCTAGCCCAGGCAAAACAGTGAGACCCTTCTCTAAGAGAAAAAAAAGAAGAAAAGGGAGGGGGGGGTATATTTAGGCATTGGGAATATACACAATAAGTAACAAAGTAACCAATACATATGTCAAGTAAATGATCACAAAATTTAATAAAGCCATTCTGATAAGGAGAATAATTGCCATGATACACACATCTCAGAATATCTTCCAAAGATGATTCTGTTCAATGCTTTGGAAGCTAATATTGATTAATGAAGTCGTTTTATAGGACAGCAGAAAAGACATCAGTTTTAAGACTTCACATACATGTATTATGAGTCAGTAAAAAGATGAAAAAGTGGTAATGCTAGGTGACAAAACTTTGACAGGGTCAACATACACCTGACAAGAAATGCAGTCTCTTTGACCTATCTAGGACAAAGAAAACATCTGACTTTCCTGGCTTTAATAATAAACCAAACAGTTAGTAGACATCCCCACAGAGGAGAAAAACTCATTTCAATTCAAGCTGGGGGGGAGGGAAGGGGCAGAGGGGAGGAAAAGGATTTGGGGTGCTCCCACTTAATGGGAGCAATGTAAGGTGTCCCAAGGTGTCCCCCACCCATGGCATACCTTTTGGGTGGGGGACACAACTACAAGAGGTTGTCTACCTAACAAACTCAAATATTGTGAGCTGGTTGTAGTCCCACATTAACCTGAAATTTAAAAAAAAAAAAGGAGGAAAATAAAATGAAATAACTCAAACAATAGGTACGTGAAAACTTGATAAAAACAGAAACTGAAAGTAAAAATGTCTACAGCATAAACATGTCCAATTTAAAATCGTCAGCATTTCCAAGTCCTGAAAGTTTTTAAACTTGTTTTAAGCTCTTTTAAAAGTCAGAAAAACCTAAGTGGTATTAGCATGATGAGAAATCTCTTGAAAACCATTCTGAATTCCAGTTCCTTTAAAATCAGACTCCAGACAACATATCCGAGCATTGCTGAGAATGCCTTAGAGCTTTCGCTGAAACTACCCATCACAGCAAGCCCTACAACAAACCCATTCAACAGTCTCCAGCTGCATAGTCTTCCAGGCACCACCTTTAACTTCTTTTAAAAGGCAGTCACGTTAGGCACCAAAAGATAAACCGGAAAGGGGTTGACCCCTGCCCTTCTGCAGGTTAAAGGTAGCAGTCCCAGCCCCTAAAGCCTTCCTGCCTAAGCACAAGCTGGAGCTTTTCACTTCCGTACGGAGTTAGGATCCAGCGGTGACTCAGCGGTGGGCAAGTGTGGACGATATGTCCAAGTCTAGTTTGGGGGATTACGGTGGGTGCCTGGAGAGGGCAAGAGATCCCCAGGCCTGGCCAGCGCTGGATTTCTGGGGAGCCCCATGACACGGCAGAACCCTGGCTGCGGTGCGGCCCCGGGCCTGCCCACTCATAATTCCGAACCGGCTTTCCCCTGCCACACAGACCTGTCGTACTCAGACCGGGTGAGAAACATGGTGAGAGTAGTAGGAGGCGGCAGCGGCTACACGGGGATCCTGAAGACCAATACGACTCCACCAGCACCAACTCACCCACACCGCCACAGAACCAAGGGCCCTGCTCCAAAGTGCGCGTGCGCCCGCGACCTCTTTAGCCCGCCCTCCTGTGCCTGCCTCCTATTGGTTGGTCATAGTTCCTCCTGAGGTAATTGGGCTGACGCTTTCCCCCTTTGGGACTCCGTTGGTCAAAGGGGGCGGGACAAGGAGCATCCTTCCGCTTTAAATCGCAAGTAGTTGCTAAGGGTGATGGGAATCCAGGGCATGCGGTGAGATTTCGCTTTTTACTGTAGGGGTGAGCCCGCCCCAAGTTTGGCAACAGGGAGAGCTCGCACGGAGAGTTGAGCTGTCTGGATCCTGATTTGATAAGGTGCCTCGCAGGTTTCCGTAATCCCAGCCAGAGCACGTTTTTCCGGTTTTCTCCGCCCTCTGCACTTGCCAGTACTTAACGCGATTCCCCTTCTTCCAACTCTGGTGCAGTTTCCTTCCCCACGCTTTGTAGAGGTCTCCAGGACTCGTGATGAGTAAGCTTCGGATATCTGAGCCGGCGCTGTGGCGAGTCCAGTCGCTTCAGCCAACCTGGCTCGTTTGTTGAGAAAAGTTGATGGGTTTTAGTATGTAAGAGTTTTCAAGTTTCCGCATGGTTGAGGTAATTTTACCAACTTTCTTGGATCCCTCCTCTCAGTACAGTTTTCAGGCCTGATAACCCAGAGCTCAGGATCCCAGATTCAAATTATTCTCTACTTCTCTTGTTTGTGAAGAATAAGGGCCTACTTCCCTGTATTTGAGTTTTTACTTTAATCATTTTATAAGAATATTTTTAAATAACAAGGGTTTTAAACTCAAGGATATTGGAAGATTTAACTAACTTCAAATTCTTGCAAACCTCTCAAGAAATAGTAATTGACCAGTTCTGGCCAAATAACTAAGCATGGCAAGGGTACTAATGCAGGCCCATTGCTGCATAGTTTGGGACTCCTCTAATGGGCAAATTTGGCTTGAGGACTATCCATTAGTCTAGCGGAAACTTTCTTAGAACTGTGTTGCAATCTAAGAAACTGCCTACTCAATCCTTTCTTTTCCTTGTCCTTCCTAAGTGTCAGACTTGTATTATCTGCAGGCTCTCTCACCTTCTTCAGATCCCTTCCCTTTTATTCTTCACAGATGTTTCTTCTAATAAATCTCTTACATGTTATTATGGGCTGAATTGTGCCCTTCCCCAAATTCAGATATTAAAGTCCTAACCCCTAGTACCTCAGAATGTACTATTTGGAGACAGGACCTTTAAAGAAGTGCTTAAATTCAAGTGAGGCCGTTAGGGTGGGCCTCACTTGAATTATTCCAATCTAACTGGTGTCTTTATTAGAGAAAATTTGAACACAGAGACACCAGGGACAGGTGCACACAGAAAAAGCCTTTGAGAAAAAGTTTGCTGTCTGCAAACCAGAGAGAAAGGCCTCAGAAGAAACCAACCTGTCAACATCTTAATCTTGGACTTCTAGCCTCCAGAACTAAATTTGTCAAATAAATTCTCAGAAACAAATATTCTTTGATTAAACCACCAAGCCTGTGGTATTTTGTTACAGTAGCTAATACACGTCAAATCCCATCATGGCATTTGCTTCTCAAAGGACCAGAACTAACGTGCTGGGAGAGATCCAAGGAAACATAAGGTGAGATTTCAGACAAACTCACTACCCAGCGGGCAAAGAGGGTGCCATCTTGAGTAGTGTTGGAGCATGAGTATTTTCTAGTATAAAGTGGCAACCCAGTTGCTAAAGATTTCATCAGTGGTGACCTGGAGACTATTCCAGTGGAGGATAAAGCTGTCTCAGATACAATTTTATGCATTTGAAATATATGGGGGAATGGTGCCTATGAAGACAATGGGGTTGTCTGGTGACTACTAAGTTGTGTTGACACTGTAAAGAGGAATAATGAGAAAGCAAGGTTAGCCGTCGTTAATGGCCAGGTGTAAAAGACAGAGGGCACGTTTAGTAGCATACAAGGAGGCTTTTATCCCCCGCAGTGGAAGCGCTGACACAGTTGAGGACATGATAGAGTCACATAGCTCTAGAGACTTTTTCTTAAAAGCGTGAAACAAGTTTATTTAGAGAGAGAAAGATGGATTTACAGAGCAAGATATGTTCACCATAGGCAAAAAACAGGCCCCCATCATGACAAAAAAGGCTTTGGTTGTGGTCTGGGGTCCTGATTTATACTATCTGGGTGGGGCCTTCCTCATGGTTCAGACATTGCCATGGAACCACTTTGATACCATTTTCTGAACAGTTAATGACATAATAATTAGCTTTCGGTTACTCTAGGTTACTTTCCAAATTCTATTGTACCCGGGCTGCCTGGCCTGCAGCTGGGATTTCCTGTATTCTTTTGCAGATTATCAGGGGTTCCTCCATTCCCCTGGTGGCAGTCGCTCAGGATAGGGGCAACTCTTAAGATGGGGTGCTCTGGTCCTTCTTCCTAGGTAGGGCAACTGATCAAGGCAGTACCAAAGCAGCACTTTCTTTGTCCTCTTTCTCTCGGAGAGCTGGAATCCTATCCACCTAACATTTACCCACTCTATTTTAGAGGCACAAATCATTGGGCGGGGGTGTTAACTGGCTGCTTCCTGCTGAGTGGGGCCAATGAGTCCTCTTAGGGTGGTCTCTTGTGGCCTCCCCAGGGATCCCTCCAGGGGATTTCAATATATGCCCTCACTTAATGGTTGTAGTTGGAGGTGCAAGAAGGAGCAGGTCTGAGACTATAGAGAATGTAGGACCATCTTTAGTTTGATGGTCTCTAGGTGGAATGAAATTAATTTAGTTAGAAAATGTATGAGTGATCCCAATATTAGAATTCCTATAGGGTGACCAGGACACCCATGAGGACCTAGAGATCTTACCTCACGCCTGGAGATTGGAGGCAGACTCTAGGATATCATTGATGTCCTGAATCTATCTGGGCTTGTTAACCAAAAAAAAAAAAAAAAAAAATGGACAGACATCACTAGCAGTTTGATTAAGCCTTAGGGTGTGTTCAGTTTGGTTTGCCAGGGCAAAAGGTGTCTTGCCCACAGATAAACAGTTTGTATTATTTATCTAAAGGAGCCACAGGAATCGAAGTCCGATTAAATAGGTACCAGAGATCCTCCAAGGGATCTCTGGTGTTGGAGTCTCTGGTGTTGGAGTCTTTGTCTGTAGGAGCTAGATGAGTTTCGTTTTGGTCCTTCCATGGCTTCACCGGAGGACATGGAGCACTAGGTCTCCCCACTGACAGAGAGGACTAGGGCAAGAAGGGTCTCCAGGCAGTAGTTTTTGTTCTTGTAATGTCTGCAAAAACTGAGCTACTTGAAGGGTGTGTTGGTGTCCAGCCATTTCCTAAGTCATGACACCAAATGTCAGGGTTCAGACAGTTATCTGCATTCTTGGTTCTTGGTGTGCTCTTGGCCCACAAAAGAATATCAAGACCCACTAAAAGCAAGGCAAGCATGAAACAAAAGGTTATTGAGGAAGAGAAAGATAGGATTACAGAACAAGAGCAAGGTATGGGTTTACGGAGCAAGATATGTTCACCTTGGACAATGAATAGGCCACTTTGTGATCAAAAAGAGGCCACTCCAGAGACATCTCAATGTGTGACCAAAGGATATCGGGGCCCTGGTTGGGAAAGCGTGAGACTCTTAGACAAGGAATGATTCATTTGGAGGGACATCCTTAAGTACTCTGCAGACCACTGAGTACTTTCAAAACAGCAGAGGTGATCTGCCTCTCTCTGCATAGAGAGCAGTACTTTCCAATACTGGAACACAGTATAGAGCCACTCCCCCACAAAGAAACAGGAGTTGCCCCTATCTCCTCTCCTGGATGCCATACTGATGGCTAGAGTTACATACAAGCATAACCCAGCTAGGAACATGCTGGACCTGATAAAGGAGGAGTGTGTAAATATTACTTAGCATATGCAGACAGAAGCACAGGGAGTACTCTGGGATTAAATTTTGAGGTTGCTTCACCAAATAGGCTGGAATATAAAACTGGATAATCAAGATTCATTGACTTTGGGGCACTTTAAAAAAAATTTTTTTTATTGTTTCAGGTTAATTGAGGGTATAAAGAATCAGGTTACAATGTTTGCATTTGTTAGGTAATGTCCCTCTTATAACTGTGTCCCGCTCCCAGGAGATGTGCCATACACCCTAACACTGTGCCCATTAAGTGGGAGCACACACATCCTAACCCTCCTCCCCTCTCCTGGCTCCCTCATTCCCCTGCCCCCCACCTTGAATTGATTTGAGTTTTTCTCTTATGTGGGCATGTATTAGATCATTGGCTGGCTTCATGTTAGAATTGAGTACATTGGATTCTTCCTTCTCCAGTCTTGTGATGCTCTACTAAGAAAAGTATGTTCCAAATCCATCCACCTAATACAAAAGGTATAAAGTCTCCATCTTTTATGATGACTGAATAGTATCATCTTCATTGCACTTTGTTTTGTGCCTAAAGTATAATATTCTTCTTAATTGCAGTATAATTATTTGGGCACATATGTGTTTCTCAGGTAGATTATCAGGTCTTATATGGTCTTGAACCTTCAGCCTTGAAAATATCTCTTGATAAGCAGCTGTTTGAAAGAGGCTGGAATGTAAAACTGGATGATTGAGATTTATTGACTTTGGGACACTTCTTGAGATACAGGATTTAACACCCTAGTAGAGACTCTGGGGAATGAAACAAACTCCTTGCTGGGAGACTCTTAGAAATCTGAATGGAGTGATGGTGAATACTGAACAAAATAGAAACATCTGAGTTGCCCTGGTACATAACAGAGGAATGAATAAAAAGACTGGGGATGTGGGAGTGCTGGAATCGATTTATTATGAGAGGCCAGAAGACTCACTGGAGGATTATGTTTCAGAAGGCTCAGAAGACACATCATTTACTGAGGCCATCAGAAATGCTCTCGTAAGAGCCAGGCATGGTGACTGATAACCTGTAATCCCAAAACTTTTGGGTCCAAGGTGGGAGGACTGCTTGAGCTCAGGAGTTTGAGACCAACCTGAGCAAAATAGTGAGACCTCATCTCTAGGGAGGGGGGAGAGCAGACAGGTGGTAGTCCTAGCTACTTGGGAGGGAGGGTTGAAGTAGGAAGATTGCTTCAGCTCAGAACGTTGAGGCTGCAGTGAGCATGATTATGTCACTGCTCTCCAGGCTGGGTGACAATGCAAAACTATCTCAATTTCTTTTTAATTAAAAAAAAAAGTTCTAGTAAGAAAGGTAACACCCACAAGAGCATCACAAAGTAGTTCTCTGCAGTCCTCAGCTTACAATTAGGGAAGCAGTCACAGAGCGGAGCACTTCAGTAACTATGGGAATGATATCACAGAACTCACCCCCTGAATAATAGAGGCCAGATGGTGGTGCTTAGTTACCAGAATCCAAAAGGCCCAATTACTATAAAGAGCAACAAGATCTAGCAAGAGAAGCAAAGCAGAAATGTCTGAGTTGTCCTGGCATATGGTACAAGCTATCCCCTATTTTAGCCATATATTTCAGTAATTTCTCTCATAGTGGAAGTACCAGAGGCATGAAAAGATGCAATTTGGAGTTTTTGAGGTTAATTTTGTATCAACTTAATCGCCACAGGTACCCAGATATTGGATCAAATGTTATTCTGAGGGTGTCTGTGAGGGTGTTTCTGGATGAAATTAACATACGAATTGGTAGGCCAGTAAAGCAGGGTGCCCTCCCTAATGTGGGTGAGCTTCATTCAATCAATTGAAGACCAGAGTAGAACCAAAAGGCTGATTAAGAGAACACTCTTCCTATTTGACTTGAGCTGGGACATTGGTCTTTTCTGGCCTTTGGGCTTGGAGTGTAACATCACCTCTTCTTGGAGCTTTAGTCTATCAGCTTTCAGACTTGAATTTACACAATCTCACCTGGTCTCAGACCTTCACACTTGGACTGGTACTACACATTGGTTTTCCTGGATCTCCAGCATGTTAATTGCAGATCTTGGAACTTATTAGCCTCCATAATCACATGAAACAACTCATTACTCTCTTTCTCAGTCTCCATTCATTATAGTTTAGATGTTTGTCCCTTCCAAATCTCATGTTGAAATTTTATCACCCATGTTGGAGGTGGGGCATAATGGGAGGTGTTCAGGTCATGGGATGGACCTCTCATGAACAAATTAATGCCCTCCTTGGGGGTGGAAGATGACTGAGTGAGTTCTCATTCTATTAGTTTCTGCAACAGTTCCCTCAAGAGCTGGTGGTTAAAAAGAACCTGGTACCTCCCATTTCTCTCTTGCCTCCTCTCTTTTTATTATTATTATTATTTTTTTGTCTGGGGCCGGGTTTGAACCCACCACCTCCGGTATATGGGGCTGGCACCCTACTACTTGAGCCACAGGCGCCACCCTACTCCTCCTCTCTTAACATGTGATCTCTTTATATGCCAGCTCTTCTTCCATTTCTTCAATAGGTGGAGGCCTGAGGCTCTTACCAGATGCAGATGCTGGTACCATGTTTCTTGTACAACCTGTAGAAGTGTGAGACAAATACATATGCACACACACATGCATTATCTACTATTCATTCTATTTCTTTGAAGAACCCTGGATAATATAGACTTTGGTATTGAGAGTTGGGTGCTGCTATAACAGATACCTAAAACTGTGGAAGCAGCCTTGGAACTTGAGCTTGGTAATGGGTAGAGGCTGGAAGAGTTTGAAAATGTATGCTAGAAATATAGACATTAAGGGAAATTCTGGTGAGGTCTTAAATAGAAATGAGGAACATTTTACTGGAAACTGCAAGAAAGGTGATCCTTATAAAATGGCAAAGAACTTGGGTGAACTGTGTTTTAGTGCTTGTGGAAGGTAGATGAATTGAAGAAAGAATCATTAAGCAAAAAGGAACCAGAACTTGAAGACTTGGAAAATTCTTAGCCTATCCATATTGCAAAAAATTGAGAAAACATGTCTAAAGAGAACAACAAAGATGTGTTCAGACTATCACCCCATAAAGAGTTTATGAGATTATATGAGCAGAAGTATTGCCAGTTTGAAGTGAAGGAGGTGAAAATAGGAAGAAATGAAGGAAAGCTGTCAGACTTCTTAGATAGGCTGGGATAATAGAGCAACTCTGCTGTGAATATATACTATCTTTCAAGAAGAAAAAATGACTCCTAAGGTAATTCAGAAACCACCAGGGCCACCTTGGCTTCAACAAGCCAGATGGCCTTTGCCTGAAACCTCAAGGCCAGGACCTTGGCCAGGCAGAACCCTGAGGAAGACATTGCCACCCTAATGGGACTGGAGTGCAGAGCACTGGACTAAATAGGATCATTCTCAAGCCTTAAGATCTACTGGAATTTGCCTTGCTTAGTCTCGGACTTGCTTGGGACCTATCACCCCTTCCTTCTTCCTTATTTATGTCTCTCTTATGACTGTCCCAACATTATATTTTTGGACCCCCCCTATCTTTTTTATCTATTAGCCATTGAATTAGGTTCTTTTTAAGAAATTTAAAACACCATTTTATGAGGGTAAGCTCCATTTGTCAGAGCAAACACGGATCGCAGGTAGCCTTGGAGCTGAGGGATAGCCTTGATTTTGGGTAAAATTTGCGAGTCCACAGCTTTTTGATCAAGCTTTTGATCTGTTATCTCGTATTTTTCTTTTTCTGTGGTGAAGATCTCACCTTCTTGGTGTCTGGGCTTCTGGAGCTTCTTCTTCTTCTTGAAATAAGCATCAGTAAGATGCTTCGGGATTTTAACATTACTGATGTCAATTTTTGTGGTGGTGGCGATGACAAATTTCTGGTGTGCCCTTCGTAAAGGAACTCAATTGAGGGACAGAGGTCCAGTCACAAGTAGCAAGCCACTGCCCAGTTGCTTTAGGGAAACCACTGTCTTGCCTCTCTGGCTCCCAGTGAGGATAATTAGAATGGTCCTGGTGTGATGCTAGATCACAGTTTTCTCACATGCTGACTAAATGGGTTTTTGCCCTGGCTCAATAGCTTTCGAGGCACATCTTCGGTGGGATAGTATCTAGGCATCTTGCGAAGTTTAACCACCCAAATACCACCATTCTTGTCCCCACCAACTGGTTTTGTAACAGTGGCGAGGACCTTCGCCGCCTTCTTCTTTTCAATCTTGGATTTAGCTGCTGTGTATTTCCTCTTATACATTGCCTTTCTGGAATACATGGCAGATCAGGAATATCTGCCTATTCCTCTGACCAGAACAGGATTTCGGCTGCAGGCTTCTTCTTTTTATTAACAGGTTTCTTCTCTTGAGAAGCCGGTTTTCACCCGCCATCTTGCAAGACGGGAAAGAGAACTCGGACTCCTCTCTTAATATGTAATCTCTTTATGTGCCAACTCCTCTTCCCTTTCCTTAATAAGCAGAGGCCTGAGGCACTTACCAGATGCAGATGCTGGTGCCATGTGCTAGTACCAAGCACATAACTTGTCTAATTTCATAGGCTCACTGCTGGAGAATTTTATCTCAGGATGAATCCTACCTTGAGTCTCACCCATATCTGTTGTCTGGCAGGCCCAGGCTGGGTTTGAACCTACCAACTTCTGTGTATGTGGCTGACTGTGCTAGGGGAGCCGAGCCTGCTCTCACCCATATCTGATTTAGATAATATTTAGATGAGATTTTGGACTTTAAAGTTGATGATGGAATAAGTTAAGACTTACAGGGCTCTTAGGATGGGATGAATATATTTTACATGCATAAGTTTGGGGGAGCAGGAGCAGAATTTGTGGACTAAATGTTTGTGTTCCCCAAAAATTCACGTTAAAACCATAACCCTCAGTGGGATGTTATTTAGAGATAAGGCACTGGGATTAGGGTTATATGAGGCCATGAGAGTGTGGCCCTCATGATAGGATTAGTGCCCTTTTAAGAAGAGCTTACTCTCTCCACACTATGAGGGAATCAGTGGGAGAGCAGGTGTCTACAAGCCAGGAAAACAGCCTGGCACCCTGGCCTCAGACTTCCAGCCTCCAGAACTGTGAGAAAATAAGGTTTTGTTGCTTATGCCATCCAGCCTATAGTATTTTATATGGCAGCCCAAGCTGACTAAGGCAGAGCTATGGTAAGCTCAAGCTCACAGTGCAGTCCCTGGGATTCTGGAGCAAGGCCATGCCATCTGCAGCAAAGAATTATATACATCTTAAGAACTAGCTACTAGTGTGATACTAGACCATTGTGGAGACAATACAGTTAATGATAGAGTACCAAATAACCACATGTCCAGAACTATTAGGGACCAGGTTCTGTTGGTTCAGGTGGACCCAGCAGCATCTGTTACAACATGGAAGTGGTACCTCTGGGATCAAGTCCAAGCAAAACCAGACGGTACTGTAAATTGCACAGTCAGATAGCCCAGACCACTGTGTCACTCACCACAGCCGAACTGATACCATGACCAACTAGAGGACAAAGGATAAAGCATGGCTTTTATTTATAGATGGGTCAGTTTGTAGGTACAAGCCAAAATTAGACAATGGCTGAACTATATACACATTTTTGAGTCACTTTGAAAGACAGCAGAGAGGGAAAATCTTCCCAGTGGGTGGAGTTACAAGTGTTGTCCCTGGTTATCTACTTTATGTATAAGGAGAACCAGATTAAGAATATGTACAGGTTTTTTTTTTTTCAGTTTTTGGCAGGGCCAGGTTTGAACCTGCCACCTCTGGTATATGGGGCCAGGACCCTACTCCTTGAGCCACAGACGCCACCCATATGTACAGATTTTTTAGCAAGAATCAATGGCCTGGTCTTCTCATAGAGGGCCTGGAAGGAAAAGGACCAGAAGATAAAAGACAAAGAGGTTTGAGATAGAGTCATGTGAATGAATATACAGGAGTGGGCTTGAAGTGTGAGGATTTTTGTATCTTACATTCTTGAGGGACAAGACATTAAATAGCCAAGTAGACAAAATGAGTCATCTAGTTGATATTACCAGCTTAATCATTAGCCACCTTGGAACCAAGGGCACTTGGTTGAGATGATGGGCACTTTTATGAGATGAATTGTGTCCCACTCCTCCCATCCATATGTTAAAGTTCTAACCCCCAGTAGCTCAGAATGACCTTATTTGCAAGTAGGGTTGTTGTAGATATAATTAATTCATAAAGATGAGATCACACCAGAGTAGGGTAGACCCCTTATTCTATGTGACTAGTTTCCATATGAGCAAGACCAAGTGAAGACAAAGATACACAGGGTGAACACCATGGGAAAGATGAAGGCAGAGATCAGGGCGATGCAACGGAAGCCAAGGAGTGACAAAGGTAGCCAGCAAACCACCAGAAGTTAGGTAAGAGGCATGGAACAGGTTCTCCTCCACAGCTCTCACAAGGAAATAAACTTGCCAACACCACAACTTCAAACTTTCAGCCTCCAGAACTGTGAGACAATAAGTTTCTATTGTTTTTGCCACCAACTTTGTGGTACTTTGTTAATAAAATACTAATACTAGTACATAAATGGAGGAGCCACAGTGACAGAGATATCTACTGGCCCAAAAAGCAGGGGCTCCAACTGTCTAAGGCTGCTGTAGCTATTGATGTTCTTAACTACTGTCAGCAACAGAGACAATGTTGAACCCCCAGTATGACATTATTATTCAAGGTGACCAACTGGCCACTTGGTGACAAATTCACTACATTGGATCTCTTTCATCCTAAAGAGTCAGTGGTTCATTCTCACAGTGATAGATACCCCTAATTCTGGGTAGGGATTTTCTTTTCTTGCCCATAGGTCCCCAGCCAGCACTGTAGGGAGGTTTACAGAATGTCTGATTCACAAACATAAAATCTTATGTTAGGTAGCATCCAACCAGGAAACTTGCTTCGTGGTGAAAGACGTTCAGGAGTGGGCCCATGCCCACGGTATCTACTGGTCATACCACACCATCCAGAAACATCTAGCCTTAAAGAGAGCTGAATGACTTTCTTTTCTCTTTCTTTCTTTCTTTCCAAAGAAAACCCTGAGAGAAGCCAAGAGCTAGAATGACTTTCTTTTTTTTTTTTTTGAGACAGAGCCTCAAGCTGTCCCCCTGGGTAGAGTGCCGTAGCATCACAGCTCACAGCAACCTCCAACTCCTGGGCTCAAGCGAGTCTCCTGCCTCAGCCTCTCAAGTAGCTGGGACTACAGGTGCCCACCACAACACCCGGCTATTTTTTGGTTGCAGCCGTCATCGTTGTTTGGCGAGCCTGGGCTGGATTCGAACCTGCCGCGTCAGGTGTATGTGGCTGGTGCCTTAGCCACTTGAGCCACAGGCACCGAGCCTAGAATGACTTTCTAAAGGCACAGGTAAGGTGCCACTCAGAGGCAAAAGTCTGTAAGAATTGGGTGCTATCCAATTGTCAGAGGGACTTTACCTAACAAATGCAATCAGTGTAACCTGGTTTCTTATACCCTCAATGAATAATAAAAACAAAATTGAACAATAAATTAAAAAAAGAAAAAGAAAATCTTAAACTAATTTACACTTAAAAAAAAGAATTGGGTGCTATCATTGAGGATTTATTATACACATTAAACTGGAGCCATTTTTTGACCCTGTCTTTGTTCATTTTCTGTTGCTATAACACAATACTACCGACTGACTAATTTAAAATAAAATAAATGTATTACTTGCAGTTCTAAAGTCTGAGAAGTCTAAAAATATGGTGCCACCATCTGGTGAGGGACTTCTTGCTATGTCATAACATGACAGAGGGCATCACATGCCAGGAGGACAGTTTGAGACCTCTTCTTTTTTTTTTGAGACAAAGTCTTCCTCTGTTGCCCAGGATAAAACATAGTAGTGTTAATGTAACTCACCACAACCGCAAACTCCTGGGCTCAAGTGATTCTCCCAGCTCAGCCTCCTGAGTAGCTGGGACTACAGGCAAATCCTATCAGACCTAATTTTTTTTTTTTTTTTTTTTTTTGCAGTTTTTGGCCAGGGCTGGGTTTGAACCCGCCACCTCCTACATATGGAGCTGGTGCCCTACTCCTTCGAGCCACAGGCACTTTTTTTATTTGGTAGAGACAGGAGGTCTCACTATTGCCCAAGCTAGTCTTGAATTCCTGGGCTCATGCAATCCTCCTACCTCAGCCTCTCAAAATGCTAGGATTATAGGTGTGAGCCACTGCACCTGGCTTCTCTTCCATTTCTTAAAACCACAAGTCTCATCATGGGGACCCACCCTGATGACCTTATCTAATTCTAATTACGTCTCAAAGGCCCCACCTCCAGATGCTACCGTGTTGCCCTGAAAATAAAACACTGTCTTACATTTATTTTTTCTCAAGAAGACACACTAGGGCTTATTTTCAGGGGATGTCTTATTTTTATTAAGTATAACACAACAATCTATATTTATTCAAATACAGTTAAGTCATCTTTTTCTGGAACCTGACAGGGGGAGCCGACCTT
>CAUYTI010093327.1:0-31264 GCA_963575145.1 Galago senegalensis
ACAGGATGTCCATAAAGTTAGTATGCAATTTAAAATGTACAACTATTTTACATTGCAAACAAACTTTATGGACACCCTGTATTTTGCATGTGTTTTGCATATAAAATGTCTAAAATCCTGGCCTTCACTCACTAAAGCCTAATAATACTCTTCAATCAAGACCCCACAAACTTCCAAAACACCCTTTGGGAAGAGTGCTACTCTCATTGTGAATAATTGGTTTAGATGAACAAGAAACTCATACAAATCAACAAGATAAAAACAGTACCTGCAGAATGGAAAGTAGACAAAAATTATTAAAAGGAAGTTCACAGAAGGACATCATGGATGAGCAATAAGCATATGAAGAGATGATAATCCTTATTCGTAATTAGAAACACGCAAGGTGAAACAGCAATGTGATATTACGGTAGAATCATCAGATCGCCCGAGAAAGGATGTATATGTAATCAGGAATCTTCAGATATGTTTGGGATACATGTTAACAGGTACAGCCATTAGGAAAGTCATTTGGAAGTCATTAGTGAAATGCAGTCATTAGTGGTGTTGGTAATAGGAAAATACTGGAAGCAACCTAAATATTTGCAAGTAGAGGCATGTATAAACAGAGACACACACCAAGGTGGAATATTACACAGTAGTAAAGGCAAATGAAATATATTCTGATAGATATCAGCAACATAACATCGAATGAAGAAAGGAAAAAGACGTACAGCACAATATTATTTGTATAAATGTATCCTGCAAATTATAGTTATTGTGGATACGTGTAATATGCACATAAAGGCCTGGACAGTAGGTTGAAATGATCCACATAAAATAGACAGCAACAAGTTCCTATAATTTGTATTATTCCCAGGTATTTTTTTCTGTGCAGTATGGTATAAGCTGACTGCAAAATCAATCATGTCGTATTTCCATTAATGTTGCCTATATTTTCAAAATAAGAAAATGAAAGGTAATTTTCTGCTTTCCTCCACTTTTCCTTCTCACTGCTCCCCCAAGGTATCCAGGGATGTTTGTCCGACAGGTCTGTTTTCCCTTGTTTCGGGTAAGTATTCAGAGGCTGTCATTTGTTTTGCTTTGTGTATAAAAATATAAAGCCTTAGGTGTGCAAAATTTTATTGGTAGGAATCTTCAGATCACGCAGCATTATCATTGGACCATTCATAGACAATTTAAAAATATTTTTATGTTATTTTACCCCAACTCTACCCCTTTAATCCAACGTGAAAAAGAAAATAGTAGATGGGGAAACTATTTACAAGTAGGCACACACTTAACCCTGCTGATAATCAAGGAAAGGAAAATTTTTAAAAAGCAATAGGAGGTCATTTTTATCTATTAAGTTGTAAAAATGTAAACAATGTATCTTAATTCTGACAACAGTGTGGCAGAGCTGGTGCTCTCCTATTTAGAAATTTTATTGAAAATTTTATAGACCTCTTGGAAATATGCAATAAAATATTCATATTCTTTGACTAATTAATCCCACTTCTGGGACTTATACTTAGGAAAATTTTCGAAATATAGTACACATTATATGGATTAAAATGGTCATTGCAGCATTGCCTAAAACAATCATCTGAACTGTCTAATGATGAGGAAATGGGTAAAGAAAGTAGGTTACATTCCTTCACTGGAAAATTGCGCATTCATTAAAATTATAACAGCACCTGGAAATATTTTGGCTTGATATCAATACGATTAAAACTGTAAAAAATATCCCACAGAGATACACTTGGGATACTGTAAGAAAATACACAAAAATGTTAATAATAGATTTATTTGGTAGAAAAGTGATCGGATTTTTACAAGAATATATGTAAGGACTTTCTAATTTGTGTCCAAAATACATAAAACTTTGGAAAGACATCTGAAGTTGAGATGATTATTTTTGTTTCTATGATGTTAGACCTGTTTTTTTTGTTTGTTTGTTTTTTGTTTTCATTAGGGAACCAGTTACTCAGCTACTCCAGATGTTCTAGTTAACCTGGTTTAGGGTTGGGCCTGAATACCAGGGGTTTTGTTTGGATTGGATCTGTTTTCAGTCTACGAGAGGATACCACTTTCGTAGTCAGGTTGAGATCACCAGTCTAACCAAATTCTAAAGCCCCTTTTCATACAGAACTTCAGCAAAAAAAAACACTGGACTGCCTCATGAGTTGGTAAGATAGCCATTACTGAAATTATTCAAGAAAAGTAGAACAATTATTTGATACACTTGCTCTATCGTAAACTTCAGCAGTAGATAGAGGGATTTTAAGATGCAAATACACCTATTTTCTCATGTTCCTTCCAAGATTGAAAAGTTCTCGGAACTACAAAATTGCCCCTTTTCTCAATTTCAGTTTCAGGCTATGAAGGACAGACTTTTGTATCAAATTTTACTTCTTTATCAAAAAGAAATACAAACAACACAAAGCAGTGTCTAATTATGAACATTACTTTGTTTTGCAGCTTTTGGCCAGGGCTGGGTTTGAACCTGCCACCTCCAACATATGGGGCCTGCGCCCCACTCCTTTGAGCCACAGGCACCACCCTGACCATTAATTTTTTGTAAGTAACTTGGGTTTTCCTTTTCAGTTTAGTTCAAGGGGAGGGTTGGTCTCTGTGTCAGGTTACATCAGATAGAAACTTCCTGTGAGATACCAGCCTTTGCATCCCCATGGCAAGCAGTGCTGGCTATTATGTATCCTATAGCCATCCTATAGCCATACCCCCCTCCAAAAGAAAAAGCCTTGCTAATAGAATGCTGATTTGGTTCAGAATTCGTAGTGACAAACTCTGGGAAGGTGGCTACCTCTCCTCTATATACAAGTCATGTTAACTCCATTGTCCTCTTGCCAGTGATCTGTTTAGGAGTAAGCATGCGATCCAGTTTTGTCTAAAAATATGTAATGTAAGGAGGAGTCTTGCCCTGGGTGAGGATGAGGATGAGGGGCTTCTCTAAAAGCTCTCCTTCTTGATGAATAGCAGAACATTTAATAGGAAAGGGTCTTCCTTCTAGTCTTTCATGAGTCCTCTAACAATATGATACATTGAGTCATGGCAACTATCTTGCAACCATGACAGCAAAGCCAGAATAATTGCAGAGAAATCAACCCAGACTCCCACTGTTATAGACCTCGAGTAAAGACTAGCTGTATGGTTTTTATCAAGTGAGATAATTAATTCCTGTTGATTCAAGTCACATTTTAACTGGATCTTTTGTTACTTGCAACCTAAATATTTCAACAAATAGTGTCCCAGAAGAAGAATTCAGGTTGAATGAATTGCAGAGACTATCTGAGAAATACACCTATATAGAAAAACTTCTATTCTATACTTTGGTGGTAGCATAATAAATTCCAGATGGCAATGGAAGAATCTAGATGCTATCTATCAATATCTGTCTATTTATCTAATCTGTCTATCTGCTTACCTAGCTAGTCATAATTCGCTAGCTGTAACAACCACATTAAGTGACACGGAGGTCCCTCAAGCCAAACTATCTGATTTAAGGATCAATTAAGGTATTTTCAATGTTAATCCCTCTATTGCCTCAGCCATATGTCTGCTATGTACGGATGTCATCCAACCAATTGCAGATTAATACGTGAACACCACTTCACCCTGCTGGCCTCATTTTCTCAATTTTAATAAGTCAACTTCTGGTCAGAAAATGATTGGTTGTTTTCTAGCATTGTTGTAGGTTACCTAGAATCCTCTGGCTTCTGATTTTTCTGTATGGGATTCCAACTATCTCAGCAATAATTTTGTAATCACACAATTTTCATTAACTCTTCAAAAACTTAAGCAATGCCCATTTAAAGTTCTGCTAAAGTTTATTTAAATGATGTTAAATTTATTAATGCAATTAGTCCAATACTGATGCCAGTAATGACAGTTCATTCAGAAGTGAAACATCTCAGTTGCATATAGAAGTTGCATAAAGGCACTACAAACACAAAATGTTTTATTGCTCTTCCTTTCAAACATCCATAAGTATCAAATTTTCATTAATCCAAATTGAGATTTTTTTTTTTAATTTTGAGACAGAGTCTCACTCCCTCGCCATGGGAGGGAGTGCCATGGTGTCATAGCTCATAGCAACCTCAAAGTCTTGGGCTCAAGTGATCCTCCTGCCTTAGCCTCCCAAATAGCTAGAACTACAGTCACCCACTGCAAAGCCTACCTAGTTTTTCTATTTTTAGTATAGACAGGGTCTTACTGTTGCTCAGACTGGTCTTGAACCCCTGACTCAGTCCACCTACTTCAGCCTTCCAGAGTGCTAGGATTATAGTTGTGAGCCAAAGCACCAGACCCCAAGTTGGAATCTTAACTATTTCAACTATTCACATATGTATTCAAGAAGAAAGCAGATGGAACTATATATTGGTTTGAAGTCACTGTCGCACTTTTAGGTTGAGAGCACTTCCTGTGGGAAAGATGAGGGAGGAATATATGGGGGTGGCAGTGCATATAGACTTGGAAGTATTAACCACATAAGGAAAACTGAGTCATCATTAGACAACCATTGCGTTCCCAGGAAGTTTATCAGTAATTATCCTTTAAAAGCCCACAAAGAAATAGCTTGAGGGCTCCATACCAGAATGACAATATAGTCACATCAATTTTCAGGAAATCATACTGATGTCAGAAATCAATGGGCTTGTCCTTCAGTTTCTCCTCCACTAGAGACAGAACCAAGCAGTCAGATTTCATGAAGCTAAGATTTATCTCCTGTTTAGGTGCTTAACAAGACACCAAATGCCAGAAGGATTTTTGTGAAAGAACTATGAATTTGTTTTTCCTTTCTGCAAGCTACTGTCAAAGTTTAAGAATCACAGGCCTCAGAGAGTCTGAAGGATTGACAGGTCTACAGCATAGCTCACGGGCAGAAGAAGTCTGCTTCATTACAAACTGGCTCATTCCTAAGGGCACCACTATTCTTATAACTTGCTCATGTATTTACATTAGCTGATATCATTGCTCATGGTCAGCCCATTATCCATGATTAGCATAAATTAATCTCAATAAAAATGTGCTTGAATGTAGAATGACTCATTCCTAATGGTTGTAATTTTTTGCAATTCCCAAACAGGCTATTGAAAAAAATTCTGAACTAAATTTAAGCAGCTGAAGGGATAGCAGAAGCCAGAGATGTTCTGGTTCTTTTCACAGGAAGAAAATAGTTGTTCAACAAATAAGAATAGGATTTTGATATTATGGGGCATTCGCAATGGTCACACTCTGCAGAGTGTGCATTGTGCAACTGATCATCTCGTAAAAGCATGAGAAGGGGTCTTTTAATTGAAGACTCCAGTATATAATCCTAGGTTATATATTTACTCTTGATGGCTCTTAGATTTTTCTTCCTTAAAATGTTTAGATGATCTCTAAGCATCTTGTAAGCTGAAAAAGTCTGATACTAGTTTTCAGGACGTTTTAGGTTTGTCAGCTTTGGTGAGAATAATTTTAAGAGGATTACTCATCAAACTGTCTTAAGGATAACACAAAACTAAATGAAACCCCCTCTCTACAGCTACATCATTATTTTTGAATGATAATTTTCACATTTTCAAATTCACTCCATTCTAAACATAAAACTGTATAACTAACTGCACATGCAGGGTAACTCATATGAGATATTTAAAAAGTGTGCAATTCAAAAGAAGTTTTATTTTGAGGTGTCAAAAATTTTTATTAGGAGAAAACTATGGCGATCTTCTAGGAGAGCCTGATCTCCCAATCTACATAAGCTACATGCAACTAGATGTATCTGTCCATCCATTTTAATACTACATTAGCAGAAAATTGAAAAGAGATGTTTAAGCAACACATGTTAAAGGTAGGCTCAAACAGTTAGTTTTTCTGGTAGTGAGCTTAGTTTCAATTTAGGTACGATCCAATTTTCAGAGTGATTTTACTCCAAGCCCATTAACAACTACAGGGTGCCTGACGTTTCTGCAGACCAAGAAGGTAGCACTGATTTCAGGACCTCCTATAATATTTAAGCTCCTAATAGTTTTTCCTTTACAGAAAAGGCCTCAGATTCATGGTTTATGCATTTTAATTTTAATTTCATTGTAGTATGAGGGTACAGATGATTAGGTGGCACTGTGAGCATTTTTTAGGTAGACTCCAAGCTGCAGCTGTGCCCCTCCCCCAGGAGGCGAGCTGTATACCCTTACAGTGTGCCTGTTATGTGAGAGCACATTGATCCCCCTCCCTCCTTCCCTCTCCCTCGCCCCTCACTTGAGTTTAACTGTGTTTTTCTCTTGTGTGGGTATTTGTTGCTCTACTGGTAGTTTCTTATCAGTATTGAGTACATTGGATACTTGCTTTTTCATTCTTGTGATACTTCACTAAATGTTCTCCAACTCCATCCAGGTTCATATAAAAGATGTAAAGTCTCCGTCTTTTTTATGGCTGAATGATATTCCATAGTGTATGTATGCCACAGTTTGTTCAGTTTGTTAATCCATTCCTGTGTTGGTGGGGTCTTAGGTTGTCTCCACATCTTGGTGATTGTAAATTGAGCTGCAATAAACAGTCTAGTGTACATGTCCTTATAGTAAAATGATTTTTTCTGTTTTGGGTAGATACCTAGTAATGGCATTGCAGGATCAAATGGAAGGTCTGCTTTTAGGTCTTTGAAGATTCTCCATACTTCTCTCCAAAGAGGCTGTATTAGTTTGCAGTCCCACCAACAGAGTAAACGTGTTCTCATTTCTCCATACTCTCACCAGCATCTGCAGCTTTGAGACTTTGCAATGTGACAATTGTGATTTTGAAAACCAAATCAAAGTGGCCTCTGCCTCCACTGGTGATCTTTGAAAATGATGAGACTTGTTCCTAGAGCAGAGTTCCTACCTGTGAGAGTCTTACATTTTGCATCTAAGTGTGGGTTATCTGTCCCCTGATTCAAAGATCTGGGTTAAATACAAACCAACCAAAATGAAACAAATTTCCTCAGCATATCAGGAACCCACACTGAACTTACTACAGTCACAAGGAAGTGGGAAGAGTTACCAGACCTTAGGAGGTAACAATATAAAAGAAAAAAATGCCCCCGTTATGTCATATATGTGTGCCATTCACATATATGACAACTGAATCATAGATCGACAGAAATAATTTTTCTTGTTTTACAAGGAGTTCTGGTTAACTTCTCTAATGCAGCTTTTCACAACTTCCTCCTATGAAGTCATATAAAAAGATAAAAACAAAAAGCAGCAGTGAAAACTGTGGCAGACTACCTACTGACAGATTCTGACAAGAATTTCCCCTAATTGATCTCTGAAGAATTATCAGTACCTAGTACCATCCAAATAGTTGTGCAAGGCCTTAAGTCCTCTCCTAAGTGAAGTATCTAAAGAACAGAGAAACAAACAGCTCATGGCCTTGCTATTAAAATGGAACTAACCAATGAGCACATGTGCATTGAAGGAAGTAAAACTCAATGGAAATCAAGCAGGGGAGAGAGAGGATGAGGAGATGGGTAGAAATCCACCTAATGGGTACAATGAACACCAACCGGGTGATGGACACACTTAGAACCCTGACTAAGGAATGGCAAAACTGATACATTTAATCAAAAACATTTGTATCCCATAATATTTTGAAATAAAAAAAATTATCAGCACCCAATTATTTTCTCCCTAATGCAAGAAAAAGACAAAAAGACAGAATGTCTTTCATTTACTATTTGCTCTTTAGCACAAGAACCCCAGGATCTGTAAAGACCTGAAATCTGGGCAAGCATTCATCTACTGTAAAAATCCTGTGCTTTGAAGCAACCAAAATACTATTCCATGATAACAGATCTCTTCATTTTTTATCTTCAGAAAAGAAGTATATGTGTTCACTGTAAAATTTTTGAAAATTTAGAAAAATACAAAGTAAAAGAAGATAGCCCCAATCCCATTACCCAGAGATAACCATTGTTAAAATGAGAACATATGTCTTTTTCTTTTTTATTCTGCTTTTTACAATATAAGAGCATGTCATATATATAATTTCTAACTTGATTTTAGATTACAAATGACATAACCCATGTCATCAAATTTTTAGGACATGGAATATGGAATATATATATGTACACACACATATGTATATATACATGTCTATACACACATATATATAAATAATATAGATAAAAATCTTTATGATTATCAACTTCCACTTCATAGTAAATAGATTTACTCTTCTCTATGATTTTATTAATAACAGTTTCTTTTCCCTACCTTACTTTATTATATGAATACAATTTATAATATACAAAATATATATTAATTGACTGTGTTATCAGTAAGGCTTTTGTTCAACGGTAGGCTATTGGTTAGTTAAGTTTTTGCCACATTCTGAGCTGCAGATGCACACCCCCAGCATCTTATTCCCTGGCTCCCTGTGGCCAACCTCATCCTTTGCACAAGCATCCAGCACCTTGAGCACCGGATTCCTCCAGGAATGCTTGTTTTTAATTCTTTTGAGACATGATACCATAGGGCTTCAGGAAAGGTTATGTCAATTTTATAAACTTACCAGGAGTGTTTGGTTAATTTGGTTCTTTCTGAAAATTTGAACTTGAAACCTTGGGACACTAAGTCACGTATATAATAGGGGAAGACACTTGAAATACACCATAATAGAGTGCCTGGCTGTGGGTGATCGCCACGATAAGCCACAGCTTCACACAAGTCAATGATATGGAAGACGAAAATGTAAGCGATTTCTGGGAAAGTCACCCTGGAGCTGTAGGAATACAGCAGATACACTGAAAAAGGAATTAACCAGATACATAGAGAAAAGATAACACAAGAGAGCAAAAGGACAGAGAAATTTCAGGTGGATATCAAATTGAACTGAGGTCTAGAGTAAGGTTTTATTTGGAAAATAAGGGAAATAGTTACCAATTTTCATAGTAAATGATGAGAGTCCATACCCCCCATTACCTCTGTTGGCTTCCAAAACAGTGGCCCACAAGATTAGAGATCAGAGAAATTCCCTCCAAGGAAACAGGTCCAAAAAAATGCTAATGTATATGTATACACACACAATGTACATACACATACATACAGAAACAGACACACATACGTGCAGATACATTCAAGTGCTTCTGGCTGAGTCAAGTACTTGATACATTATGTACTTCACATGCCGCAAGTTATGTCCTTTAAATGTAGAAATTCCAGTTAGTTTTTTAGTCTCTTACTGTAAAATATGAATGGATAGCCAACAATCACTGCACATTCAAGCAAAGACTCTAATATTAAAGGTAGTCCAAGACACAAAAAGATAAAGACCTTAGAAAAATGGAGATACTGCAGGGAACAGAAGAATACTTTAACTAATATTGTAATTTACAGCCCACAATAATCAGGAAAAAGAACCCACCAAATATCCAGGAAAATAAATGGGAAAAAATGATAGGAAACAAGACCCAAAGATGGTTCATAAAATATTCCATGGAAGAAAAAAGCTCTGGTCACATGCAAGGAAACAGGAATCCAAATGGCAATAGTTTCCTTAAAAATATCATTAAACCTAGGACACTATGACATCCACCTCTGTCACTGGCAGCGAGATAATTAGAAAAAACTTCAGTGGCACACACTGAAGACAAGTTAGATGAAATATATATTCTTATATTCTAAAGCACCAAACAACTGGAGAAATAACCAGAATCTAGGGGGATACAGAAACAAAAGAGGGGAGCCCAACACTCTAAGCCACTTCGACTCTGAGAACACTTTCCAATCTGAAAATCCAACAACTGAAAAAATGACCTGCATTTTTGGCAATATCCTGAGGTGATAGGAAGAGATAATGGGTAAAATCCAGGGTATTCCTAGGGGGAAGAGATTGGATATATGTACATTACCACCTGTTCAAAGGTGAGTTACCAGAAGGTTATATCTTAAGCATAAGGGTAACCCAGGAATAAACCAGACCACAAATGGTCTTAGGCGGTCTGAATAAACCCAGACTTTACATTTGTATATAAGATGTTCCTGAATAATATTACCCACAGGTATCTGGTATAAACAAACAAAAAGTTTCTCTGGAAAAGAAAACTATTCATTATAGGCCTTATATAATTCTTATTAGTAAATTTTCAAATACAATATCAAGAAAACAGCTAACTATAACTTAGATACATAAGAAAATAGGACATCAGGAACAAGAATCAACAGAAACCATACACAATAGAAACACACCAACTATAACGGGCAAAATTCTAAGACACTGTCTCTTTTAGCTCCCAAGATCCCTTTTCCACTTAATCAAACATCAATCTAGATACGTTTAGGGAGGGGGTTTCGCTGATATAATAAAGGTCCCAAATCAGTTGACTTTAAGAGAGACTCTTAAGTGGGTCTTAAGACTAGTTGGCCACTATTTCAGCCTCACTGAATCAGGTAAACAGTAAAAGTTACTGAGGCTCTTTCTGATGAAGGTTTGAAACATGAGAGTTATTTGAAACAAAGGATAGTCTCTGTAAAGGTGGAGGGGGCCCTGAGGCAAAAAAGGCAGACAGCTTTTAGGAACTGTGAGTGCCCCCCAGCTCATAATCATCAAGGAAACAGGGAACACTGTTGTACAAGTGCATGAAATTTAATTCAGCAACAACAGTGAGAACTTCAAAGAAGACTCAGCTGTAGATGAGAACACAGACTGGAAAAAAACCCTTGTTTTCAGGCTTATAAAACACTAAGCAAAGAACTCCACCTGCTTCTGTCAGCCAGTGCTGTCAGCTAATAATTGGTTATTGATTTAAGTGACTACATATAGTTTGGTATGCAACAAGAGAAAAATAATAACAGATACCTGAGAAGTTGGGACTATCTGTAATCAGCTATAAAATAGCTATACATACTTTGTTTAAAGAAATAAAAGGCAAGGTTTAGAAGATCAGCAGGAAACAATAAATTATAAAAATGGTCACAGAGTTCTGGATTCCTCCATCCCAGAGTATTAGGGATGTAGATGTATATCAAAACATCATGTTGCACGTCCTAAATAGATTCAATCATACCTCAATAAAGCTGGAAAATTTAATTAAAAAAGTAATAGGACTTGTATTTACTTTTTCTGGCTTAAGCAACTAGAAGATTAGATAAAATATATGAATCAATGGTTTTCAGACTAGACGAAGGCAACGCAGGGAAGTAGGTGAGATGGTCCCTCCAATTGCTCCAATTTATTGCCTGAAGATGTTCCCAACCACAGTGCGGAAGGAGGGGCACCTAAACAGAGCCCAGTGGTGATGTTGAATTGAGGAGTCAAAGATCAAAGTTTAGGGAAGCCAGTGCAGCTAGTGATTTTAAGGCTGAGTACCAGAGAGGAGAGACCTCTAGAGATCTGCAGAGATGTTCCTTTAGATCAACGGTTCTCAACCTGGGTCATGACCCCTTTGGAGGTCAAATGACCCTTTCACAGGGGTCACCTGAGACCATCCTGCATATCAGATATTTACATTACGATTCATAACAGTAGCAAAATTATAGTTACGAAGTAGCAATGAAAATAATTTTGTGGTTGGGGGTCACCACAACATGAGGAACTGTATTAAAAGGTTGCAGCATCTTAGGAAGGTTGAGAACCACTGCTTTAGATCTTTGTCTGATTACTTCTGTGTATGTATGAGAGGAAACTACCAAACACAGGAAATAGAATTACTGTAAAGCACTAGGCTTAATTGCAGACGTTCCCACAAGGCTGAGAATATGCTGTGTTCCACACTAGACAGAATGGAAACACTTCACGATATCCAAGGCATAGGGAAGAGCTGTGAGAAGGGTCGCTCCATATCAGAGGAGATAACATAAGCCTGCAAGCAAAGGACATGCTACGAAAACTTGAAGGCCCAAGTGGGTCAAACTCATCACAACTAACTTAACTAAGATAAGAAAGTTCAAGGTTATTGAAAAGAATAAAACAAATAAGGAGAGTAGCATAAAAACACAATGTCTAACATCCAATTATAAAATTTAATCAATGCAATAAAGCAGGAAAATAGGACTAAAAAAAATCTCCTGTGTTACAGAGATCTCAGTCATCCTCCTTCTCTAGGGGGAGACAAAGCAGGGAAACAGGCCGGATTTACACAACAGAGGAACTATGTCAGTTACCTAGCGCGACTGAAGTCAATACTAACTTTCAGAGTCAAAACCATTTCCTTTCAAAATCTTCATGTATTCTCACATTGTTTCCTACCATTCAGTTATCATACATACAAAGTTGGATGTTGGTATACTATTGGTTTATTTGCAGATAAACTATCACTCCTCCCCACAGAAGCTTTTAGATTTTTTTCTTCATATTTAATATTCTAAAATTTTATGATGACATATCTGGAAATGAGACTTTTGAAATTCCTTCTAATTAGCTCTCTAGCTCCTTTTGATATGATGATTTATGTATTTCTGCCCCCATAAAAATTCTATTTTATTATTATTACTGTCAACTTCATATATTTTTCCTTTTGGAACTCTTATTAATCAGATATTGACTTCTTTGAGTGATCTTCTATATCACTATTTTTACCCAATATTTAGGAAATTTCCTCAATATTTTCTTACATGTGTTCTTTTGAATTTTTTAAAAGTAATCTTTCTTTTATTTCTTTTTTGAGATTCTCACTTTTTCACCTTTGGTAAAGTGCCGTGGCTTTACAGTTCACAGCAACCTCAAACTCTTGGGCTCAAGCAATCGTTCTGCCTCAGCCTCCTGAGTAGCTGGGACTACAGGTACCAACCACAATGCCTGGCTAGTTTTAGAGATGAGGTTTCGCTCTTGCTCAGGCTGGTCACAAACCCCTGAGCTCAAGCAATCCACCTGCCTCAGCCGCCCGCCCAGGGTGCTAGGATTACAGGCGTGAGCCACCACACCCAGCCTACTAATCTTATTTTTTAATTTTTAAGAACTATTTCTTATTACTTGATTATTGTTTCAATATCTTATTGTAGTGAATATACCAATTCCTCAAATCTGCCTTATAAGATTACAAATATTTTACTTTCTTTAAATTTTGCTTCTGTTCCCTGAAATATGTGTCTTCTACAATCACCTGTTTGGTTTAACTCTGTCCTTCCATTTGTCATGCTGCTTTCCCTCTTTTTTAGTCAAATATGATCTTTCTTTATATTTAAGATGGAAAGATAAACTTTCAATCCATGCTTTTTTTAACAATCTCTAATTTTTATTTCCATCCTGTGACCCTGCTGAATTAGAGCTTAGGATTGATCCAATGAACCAGTGAAAATGATTCTTCCACATCCATGTGACTGCAAGGGGCTTGCCAACACAGGCTCCTCAATGCTCACGCCTTCAAACTTTACCTTGGAGAGCTAACAGGAAATCTGAAAGAATTCCGGTAGCCTTGTCTCCTTATAAAAGTCCTAAGTGACTATTTATTTACCATTACATGGATTGTATGGGCTGTTGGTTTGGGGCAGAGGCCCGCTTGCCATTTCAAACTAAAAGAAGAGTAAGAGTTGAGCTTTGCTGACGGCTCTAGGAAGGCTTCATAGTGCTCTATAAGAAATCCCCAATTTATAGCATAAACATTTTGGCAATGGGATATGTGTAGATACGATGTTTTGTGAGCATTATGTATCATGAAACATTTCTTAGAATTAGTACAAGCATATATTCCATACAGCTGAAAACACAATACTAATACTATTTTTTTTTTCATTTTCAGGCTATGCCTTTGAAGCAGGCAAAGGCTGAGCTGAGTTCTGCTTTGCAAGATAGTGGAAAGAAACAGAGAGAAGGTGAGTCATTAGGCAGTGAGGAATGACAAGGAAAGGAAACACGTGTTTGGGCTGTCTAGTTCTCTGTCCTAACTCTTACTGACTTTTTATAGCATTCTTCAAAAGGCTCAGCGAAGTGTGCTTTTCACACCCAGTGGCCCAGGCATCCAGCAATCACATGACGACCACATCTAGCTGTACTTGGCAAAGCACGCCTAACCATCTAGCACATAAGAAAGAAGATCCACGCAGCTACTCATTAAAGAGGCACCCTGTGCCAGGTGGTTTTCAGGCCTAAATGGACGTCATCCTTGCCAAAACCTAAATGTGGAGGAGCTCTTACCATCCCCATTTTGCAGATGAGGGAATTGATATTCAGCGGGAATAAATGAATATCCAAGAATATATGGCCAGTTAAGTGGTGAAACGTAATCTCAAAGCCAGGCCTTCCAATTTCATTGTTGAAGTCATCTGGGCAGCTGGACAGCCTTTAGCAGCTCTCTGGGAAAAGGCCAAGAGGCAGTAGAGGGTAGCCCTCCAATATCCAACGAGCGAATGACATCCTCAAATGTTGACACTCACAAGGGAGCGTAAATACTTACTCTATAAAAGTTATTCTCAGATTTCCACGGCATATGATATGACACACATTTGTGACTTTATACAGTGGATGAAAGTGTAAGAATTGTATTTTCTCTTGAGTCCAAAACTGGAAATAGAACTTGTGCAGAATTTACTTACATACTTTCAAACATGTATTTAACCACTCGTAACTTTATGGAGCTATGTCAAATATATAGACTCATTGGCGTCTCATCCGAGCTTGAGATTGGTAATTGTGTTTACAATAAAGTACATTAACACATAAATACATTCATTAATATTTAATAAACACTAAAAATTGCTTGAATTGCATGTTTTAGACCACATAGTGACTTATATGTAACATTGGTATTTACCAGTGCCCATAAGGGAAGACAGAAAAATCCATTCCACAGGAAGAAGCAAAGAACTCTGTAGCTAATTATTCTTGCTTCAAGTTTGTTTTTGGAATAAGGGAGGGTGTACAAAAATAATACATAAAATCAATATCACCATAATAACTTTTGTGCATATTGGTTTAATATTTTCTATATCATGCATCAATCTTCACTTAAGAGCCCCATTAATTTCTTTTTTGATTTACAAGTCTATTAACAGAAAAAAAAACAATGCTCACAAAGAGATGTACAACTATTTTTTTTTCATTAAATCATCGCTGTGTACATTAATGCAATCATGGGGTATAATGTGCTGGTTTTATATACCATTTGAAATATTTTCATCAAACTGGTTAACGTAGCCTTCACCAAATTTTCTTAGTTATTGTGTTAAAACATTTATACTCTACACTTAGTAAATTTCACATGTACCCTTGTAAAATGTACCGTAGGTGTGGTCCCACCAATTACCCTCCCTCTACCCATCCTCCCTCCTCCTCTCCCCTCCCTTGCCAACTGCAATGTAAGTCTTCCCATACTGTCTCCATTGCTGTCACCTCTAACCTTTAAGCAGTCACCTTTAAGCAGTCATGATTATGAAGGAAGCTTTCTGTGTCTCAGCCATGGTCTTCAGTTATACACTAACTCCCACCATTATTTTGGAATTCAACATGGCTAGAAGGCCCCCAGCCAACTTCTTGCCTTTGTAAGGCCTTCCTCAAAGTTAATGAGTCCTGCCAGCACTGCTCCTCTCTGAAATTAGACACTGCTCCTCTCTGAAATCACCGACACAAACATCTCGTGCTGATCATACCATCTATACGTCCAAGTCTCTATGGGATTTCTCCTCTTGAATGTCTTACAAACACCTTCAGCTCAAAATGTCTGAAATTGAGAGGAGTCAAAAGCATGCCCATGAATTTAAACTCTTTAAGACCATAAGGCAATAGTAGCCTATGGCTCCTTTGGCTGGGAGCAGTTTGGAGCTTAATGAGGCTGTGTGGACTCCCTTCAAGTTCTGGGTCCCAGACTACAGCAGCTCTGTTTCTGGATTGAAACAGTTCATTAATGTGAGAATTTATAAAATCCTTTAAGAGGTGGCTCAATGTGGATTGTTTTTCACTGCTCTCTGCAAATGTCCTGAGATTCTGCAACGTGCAGCTGTTGTCAGTGTTGTCCGTCAGCTTCAGGAAGTTGACCACCAAGTATTCAAGAATGGCAGCAAGGAAAACTAGGCTGGACTAGCTCAAATATGGGGCAGAGTGATTCCCTTACCAGAGATGGTCCACACAGGTCGTGAGTAACTGCTGCTCGGCTCTTATGGACTGGGAGAAAGTTGGTTCCTACATCTTGGAAACCATAGGGCCTTCTATTGTTTCTCTTCCCAGACATCATGGTATTTCTGGGTTTTGCTCTTATTGGCCCAGTTTGATTGTCCAGCTGCCCTGAGCCTCTCAAGGGATCCATAAGCAGTGCTTATTTCTGTGCATCACTGATTAGGAAGCAGCCTTTATGACCTCTTAGACATTGAGATACCATTTATGTCCACTGGTCCCTAATCAGGCCTTGTCTTAGAAACGTGTGTATTAGAAAGCTGGTCATCATAATGACCAGAACATGATGTGATCCTAATGCACACCTCAGAATGGCTAATAACAGGATGTGGATGTAAAGCAACCAGAACGATGATATATATATATATATCATGATGGAGTGGGAAATGATACAACCACTTTGGAAAAAGTCTATCAATGTCTTATAAAATAAACAAAATAATTTTTTAAAAAATAAACATATACCTACCCTATGTCACAGACATTGCTTCTTGAGATATTTATCCAATAAAAATAAATCTACACACATGCAAATAAGTGCACCAGAATTTTTATAGCACTTTTATTCATAATAGCCCAAAATGATGTTCATAAACAAAAGAAAATGGATAAATAAACCATGGTATGTCCATGAAAAACCACCATAATAAAGGAACTACTGATATATACTATAAAATGGATTAATCTCACAGGCAGTGTGCTGAGTGAAGCCCAACAATATATACAATGTGAGGGTGTTCAGCACACCCCCAGGTGAAGGGCTCAACTACAACCTGAACTTTACCTCAGAAGTGAAAACCAGGTAACCTAAACATTTGTACACTCATATTAATTTGAAAAAAACAAAACCCCATACACACTGTGTGTATGGCCATGAATTTCTAGAAGATGTAGAATTCTGGTTGCCTCCAAGATGGAGGAAGGCAGGATTGACCATGACTAGACTAGGGAAATTTCTGAATATGAATATGATCAGAGAATTCTTAAATAACTCAAATTAGAACTCCCATTTGATCCTGCAATTCCATTACCAGGCATCTACCAAGAAAAAAAAATCATTTTATCATAAAGACATTTGCACTAGACTGTTTCTTGCAATTGCTAAAATGTGGAAACAGCCTAAATGCCCACCAACCCAGGAATGGATTAATAACCTGTGGTATATGTTTGCCATGAAATACTATTCAGCCACTAAAAAAGATGGAGACTTTACATCTTCTGTATTAACCTGGGTGAAGGTGGAACATATTCTTCTTAGTAAAGCATCACAAGAATGTAGAAGCAAGAGTCCCATGTACTCTAGTCTAATATTAAGGCAGCAGATGAGCTGCGGGGGAGGGGGTCGGGGACAGAGCAAGGGGGGGAGGGGAAGAGGGTGAGGAATGGGGGTCACAGTGTATGGCACACCTCTTGGGGATGGGACACAATTATAAGAGGGACCTTATCTAACAAATGCAATCAGTGTAACCTAATTCTTTGTACCCTCAATGAATCCTAAACAATTAAATAAATAAATAAATATTTAAAAGCAAAAGGAGAAAATCGGGCCAGTTGGGTAGTGGGGCCATTTTGGGACTCTGGGTCTGCCGCCACTCCACTGGCTGAAATAAGGCCCTTCCTCTTTTTTTAAAAAAAAAAATAAATTGCACAATTAAACTGTGTGCATTTTAATGTATGCAAATTTGATCTAAAAAAGTGTTCAAATGGGGTGGTGCCTATGGCTCAAAGGATTAGGGCACCAGCCCCATATACCAGAAGTGGCAGGTTCAAACCCAGCCCCGGCCAAAACTGCAAAAAAAAAAAAAAAAAAAGTGTTCAAATGTAATAATCCAATAGCTTGGACAGTGGGGGAGACACAAATGAAATAAAAATTGTAAAAGATCGATAATTGTTGAAGCTGAGTTATAGGGTACATGGGGTTTCATGATATTATTTTGCCTATTTTATGTGATTTCCATAATAAAAGTAAAAAGAATGAATAAAGCAAAGGAAGAGAAAGGAGGCAGTCATTATTAATCCTGCACAGTGTCCTTGTCTAAAAATCCTCTTCAGTATATTAGTAGTGTCTAATAACCAATCACAGGAGCATGTGAGATAAGACACACTTGTAAGGTATACTCCTGATTTGGTTGAATTTATGCATGTACAGACACGTGCACACACACGTAGAAAAAAGTAACCAGAACAACTTCCTTCAACATATTACAGTGGTTTGCTTCAGGTGGTAGGATTATGGGTGACTTTTTAATCCTCCCTATATGTTTCTGCATCTCCCACACTTATGATGATTATGAATACGCATTTATTTCATAATGAGGGAAGTAAAGCATACAAAAATGGTAAACATCCTTTTCATTGATGTTAAATATCATTTTTCCTGTATCGTTAGTATAATTCAACAGCTTTACCACATCATCACTCTCAGGAAAAGCAATGCTGCTAATCGTATTATTTCTTAGTATTATTTGGAAAAAAGCTTTTGCTAAGGTATGAGCCTCCAGGGCCCTTTTTTTGTAAAGATAAAAATGCAGTACTGCACAGGAGATCTGCTTATTAGACATTGGGCGCACTCACTGTAGAACCAAAATAACTTCAGAAATTTCCTGCCAAATTCACAGCTAAACTGTTATGCAAATGTAACTACATCTAAATTAAAAGTGCTGGGATGATACAGCCAACAGACTTTGAAATATGATTGCTTTTGGTTATGTAGACAGAAAGGTTGGGACGTTTTAAAGTAAACAAGATGTATCACACTTGGTTTTGTTTCGTATTTGATCGGGGGTTTATGGTATACAAGAAAGAAAAAAAAATGGTAAGTGAAAATAAAATCGGAGAAGGAAGGAAGTGATAAGATTAAGTGTTTGTGGTAAGACCTAAGCCTCATAAAACAAAACAAAAAACCTGGGCATGAACTTACTTGCCGGAGAGACTCTGTAAGCTTCTGTAAGCTTTATGAACTATATATAAAAAAAAGGGATGATAGCTTTGCATTGTGTATGCGAAAGTCTCATTATTTAACTGTTTGTGTTTATGTCTTGTTTTCTCACTTTATCTTAAATTACTAACTCTTAAGAGCAGAGAACTTAGTTTTTACTTGTGGTACTTGTCACTGGGCTATAAATTAGAAGAGGATACACTATCTTTTCCATAGTTATATCCGTAAAACCTAGTTCAGTGCCTGAGATATAGCAGACATTCAACATTTGCTGAATAAATGAACATCTGTACTTCACAACATTCAATCCCTTATCCACAGTAGAAATTCTGTAGATATGTTTTAATAGGCATCCATTCATTCCTTTATTTATATCATGAGCATCTATTGAGTGTGTGCAATGTTCCAGGCACTCATCACATTGATAGGGACATGGCATTGGGCAAAGTAACATCCTTGCTTTTATGGTGCTTATATTCTCATGAAACAATTACTCTCCAGACAACATAATTAAATGTACTTTTCAGTTTTTGTTGACATAAGTGACAACTTTTCCCCATTTTCAATGTTACAGTACTAAGCCATTCCTTAGTACTTGGGGTCAACATTTCACTCCTGTGGCACTTTGCTTTGGTAGATGAGTCCAATTAAGAGTGGTTTAAGGTAACCAGTGTAAGCATACAAAGTTGTTGCAATTGAGGGACTTTCCTGGATAACATATGAAAATTTCAACAGAAATATACAGTTCTTGAAGACTGCATCCTATATACCAGGAAAGATGGTTTCCAATAGAAACAGAGATTCTTCTTACTGACAAAGATGAATTGTTGTACTATGACTCTCCTCTTTCTAATTTCCTGGCTAGTCGAGATCAATCAATACTCCTTAGACAACACCCATTGAGGCTCTGACAAGTGTTATTTCTTGGAGGCCATTCTTTACGCTTCTTATTAATGAAAAACAGTACTGTAGCCTCTATAGCCCCTTCCACTCTGTTTCCCGGCCTTGCTCCGTCTGGTACTGATATTACAAACAGCTGAAATCAGTACATTGTGATATTATGCAAATGTGCTCTGGCAGATTGAACTAAGAATAGTGTGCATTGGGCTATTTTGCTTTATTTGTTGTATGGATGAATTTGGCATTTTAAAATTGAAACAATTTATGGACATTTTAAAATATCCCTGCCTTAGAAGTGCCTTTCTCTTTTGAAGTTTAAATAAACACCAGTCTGTGGCTCAACCTGAAGCTTGCTGAGTTTAGGAATTCAGGGAATAAAATAAAAGAGGGCACCAGGAAAGCAGATATTACTGTTTCTCATTCTGTCCTTTTGGATGAGTTAGCAAAGCATGGGCAAGATGCCTGAGAGAACTTGGTGGATTCAGCCCCAGCTGGTTTACGGTAGCCAAAAAGGTGCTGATTATGGCTCACTGACATTTGGGAGAGAATTTTCCAGTGCCATACTGCAGAGCTGGAAACTTGTGCTTATCCTATTGAACAATTTCTTAATGACTTTCATAGCATGCATAGAAAATCTTCTTAGAAAATGAATTTGGTAGAGATGGTGAATAGTTTGTTAACACACTCAGAAACCTTAAAAATTTTCCAAGCTAGCTGCTTGGTCTGAATCTAAAAGATAAACCTTGATTACTATAAATAAATGTAGCGTTTTGTATTTGTGCTGGAGGAAAAAAAAAAAAAAAACGTGTTCTGCAAGTATAGTTTAGGGAAATGCTACCTTATGTTAGGGGAATTCTAAGCCAAATATCAGGGGGAATTTTTCCTTTCCAAGTCCTAAGTCCATTAATTAATTATTTTTATGAGGCTGTTAAATGAAAGTTGGATTCCAAAAGAAAATCAAAAAGAATTTTCGACAAAAGACCCATTTCTTTACTAAAGATAATATTAAGGAACAATGAGTGTTTACCTGTAATGTTTTCCAGTCCTATCTCTTTCTATTTTTGTTGTTGGTTTACAGATTTGAAAAATGTAAACCCTACTTCTCTCCACCTTCTAGAGTCAAGGTCACTTGATTATTGCTTCTTTATAAGGGAGAGCACACCTGACCTCTTCTATAACCAAGATAATTGACATTCTTGATGTTTTTCAATCTTTAATTTCTCACTTTGGACACTGAAAAGTGGGTTTCCTTATACCTAAAATTTACAATGTAACCAACCAACATACAAAAAGCGAGATCTAACATTACATATTGCACGCTTCTCTTGTAAAGCACACAATATGTCAGTTATCATTTGGGAATAGAATGGCCTAGTAGTACTTGTAATACTACTCTCTAAGTATATAAACGACAGGTTAATAACCCTATTATATATATAATATGTACAAATATAAATATGTATATACATATATGAGATATTGTCACATGGAGAATGGCTGAAAGATACTGACTTGGAAGGACAAGATTTTTCAATGATCTCCTAGCACAGTGTTAAAAAAAGCCTATCTGGAAAAAAGAAAAAAACACAGGTTTTTTATTTGTTAAAAGTAGAAATGTGTAAGGTATAAAAGGCTGCTTCCAATAAAAGTGAGTGTAGTCTTGGTTTGCACTGAATGACCAAGGGAAAGAGAGAATGGCTCCCCTTTGCTTTATACTAGTCGGGCCATCCTCTGTACTATGTTCCATTCTGGGCAGTATAATTTGAGAGAAAAAGAGAGCATCACAAGCAGGAGCATATCTACACCTTGCTATTTACAGAGAGGATGACTCTCCTGGAAGAGACGGAAGAGGTGTCATATGTGGAACACATGAAGGAACGGGGATGATTAGAAGAAAAAAGACTGACAAAGGACCTGGTAATTGGCTTTAAAGGAGAAATAGAATCATTTCTGGGCTGATTCTAGAAATTAGGTTAATCATTTCTGATCTGGACTATAAGGTAGGAAGGGGGAAAGGTGTGGCTTGATTCAGGAAAGACCCATGTAGCAGAATTCTCCAGAAATAGAACTGTCATCAGGGGCAGAGGTGTCCTTATTACTGGAAGTGCTCAAGTACCTTAGGAATGTGTTTGTAGAGGCAAACTGAGCATTAGACAGGATTGGAACAGATTAGTCCTATGGTTTCGTCTAGTTCTAAGTTCTAAGCTTGGGCAATGAAATCCAGGTTTGAACACTGAAGTTACTCTTTATCCTTGCCTATCACCTCATAGCTAATTAGTGAACAAATTCTCCTGGCTCATCCTTTATGATGTGTCTTGCATCATTCTCGTATTGTCATTATACAATGATAAAACTGTATTCTTCTTATTAAAAAAGATCTAGCAAAATAAAGATGCACACATTCTTTGTGGAGGATTGTTTACAAAAATGATCATCACATATTCTTCCATCTGTGTACACACATCTTTGCAATGCAACTTTATCTCCACTTCCACCTAGAGGTGGCTTATTTTCTGACTCCTTAACTCTGGGATCCTATGGGTTTTCTTTGACCAATAGAATATGGTAGAATTGTCATAGTATGCCTTCCAAGTCTAGGCCTTAAGAAGATTCTAAGCTTTACTTGTTTGGATCACAGCAGCCTTGTGACAAAGCTTGGACTTCCTTGAGGATGAGATAACACGCAGAGAGAGACAACATGGAGAGAAAACGTGGTCCAGCCGTCCCATCTAGAGCAGCTCTCACTGTTGGGTACCCTTATGGGCAAGGAGGGCCATACAAGGACAGCCAGCCCCCAACCAACCCACCAAAAGACTGAAAACACATCAGTGGGTCCAAGGGGCGTGACTTGGAGCGGAGACAAGCCATGCTTCCTGGGCCCAGCCCATATTACCAACCCACAAAATCATGAACAAATAAATGGCTGTTGTTTGCCAGGGAGGTTTGTTATGCAATGATAGAAACTGATATATAATTATATCCAGGAAATGTTGCTTCTAAAAATGATCCTATGCAAGACATATATACACATATGTTCAACTGCAATGTTTCTAACAAGGATCAACAATTTTTGAAAAGTGGACTGATTAAAAAAGTATATCATATCCATGTAAGGAGGAGCAGTGAAGAGGAATGAGGTGGTTCTCCACCTACATGTGTGGAAAGACGTCTTAGGTATATTGTTCAGTAAAGAAATAATGTTCAGAACAAAGTGAACAGTTAATGATGTGAGAGCAAATAGACAAGGATAAGCATAGGTGCATATTTTGCGTAAATATAGATACTACTCTGAAGGATAAATGCACAATAAATCATTAGCAGTGGTTAGCTCTGAGGAATTAGGCTGAAAGAGGCCTTTATACGGTTATTACTTTAAATCTTTTACCTTGTATAGTAATTAAAAATGCTAATTAAAAATAAATGGAAAGAAAAACAAACACAACCTTTAACTATTCCCTCTTTCTGCAGTGTCTAATCCCTGCAGTGCCAGCTCTATAGCATCACCAGGTTAATGCAATTAAAATCCCCCTTTTTATCAGCTCCCTTCTCTGCTCACAGACGCTCAGTAACTCTCCATTGCCTCACGATGGTCTCCAAAGTGAGGTTTGTTTGGTTTATATATAGTAGCTCAAAAAGTAAGAAGGAAAAAAGTCTCTACTAATATTGAGAGATGTGGGCTTGCATGCTCACTTGGTATTTTATGATCCCTCTGGCAAAGGGACACCAGGGGTTCTGATGAAAGAGTGGGGGTTCCACCCAACACAGGGTTTGTTGGGATGTCCTGGCTCATCTTTTCATTTTCCACTTATAAAAGCTATTTACAGTTTCTGTGAGTCCAGTTAAGTTGATTTGTGGATTAAAAAAAAATCTATCTTGAAATAAACAAATGTTTATAAAATTGACAAGTAACCCAAAAATATTTCCTCAAAGACACTCAGTTTTGAGGCCAATACAAGTAACAAAAGCACAGAATAATGACAAGCAAATGGTAGACCTGACACCCACTCCTGGTACAAGCTCTTAGTCAGCTGCATTACAAGGCAAAAATAATATCTAATAGGTCTGACGAAGACTCCTTCGAGAGGAATGAAAAAAAGGTAGAAAAATAATTCTACAATTTTAAACATTTAAAACCATGTAATACTTGTTTCAAAACTTTATCCAAGTTCATTTAACAGTAATAAAAGTGTTAAAGCCTCTTCTGAGGATTCCAACTTATTACTGCAGCAGATGACAAAATATCACACACCAATGGGAACACACTGGATTATTTACCACGGGGAAGTGACTGAAATGATATATGAGAAAATATGGTAATAAACTGGAAATGAATTCTTTGTCAGAAAGTACTATTGAAGAATTCAGAAAAATGATTGAGGCAACACAATAACATGAAGGAACCACAAACTCATTAAGCTAACTGAAAAAAGCTACACACAAGGGTGTGTACTGTATAATCCCACACATGAAATTCTACAAAATGCAGACTAACTTATAGTGGCCAATACATTAACGGCTGCCATCTCTTCAGCCCATACACAGTATAGGCTGAAGACAATTTAGTTTTTCTTTTCTTGTTTCCTTTTCTTTTTTGCAATTGACTTGTATGATTTTCTTATAACTCCTTTAGAGATACAAGGTTCATAAAATGTTGTGGATCTTGACTATGATGGTGGTTCCATGTTCTACGCAATCTTAAATGAATTCAATTTATTGCCTGCAAATAATATATAATTAAAATTAATGGAAAACCAATACAGTGTTAGAAAATATATTGAATTGAGTGCATGAGAGTGGAAGGTTCTGGAGATATAGCAGTGAATAGCAAAATGACCTCAGTCTTCCATGTTGCTTATAGGTTACATGGGAAGGTGGCTAGAAATAAAATAATGTAGGAGAATACAGACCCTAAAAAGGATTAGGAAGAAAAGTGGAGATTCTAGGAGGGCCTGTAAAGAAAGAACCTGCCCTACCTTGTGAAGTCAGGGAAGAAAGGTGGAAATTGGTACGAATAGATGGAGAACTATGACCTTTTATAACCTTTATAAGCCATGACTCTTGATTAGCACATGGCACAAACTTTTAGAGTAGTATGGTTATGCATAAAAGTCTTCACTCCCCAACTAGACTATAAAATGGTATAGTTCGAACTTCATGTTACATTTTTTGTATCCCTTTCTTACAGTATGTACAGAACAGCATGAACACAGTTAATATTCACCAATTGACTAGTTTCCTTAGATGTCAAAGATAATAGACATCCAGTGTTCTCTAATAAGGGAACTATGGAAGGAAATATACAGAGTGACTAGAGGTCTTCCCTCATCTTCCCAGTCCCATTCTGATGCTGTATGTATCTTGTGTTTTGCTGCCCCTTGCTGTGCCTGTCCCCCAGCCTGCTCTTCAGACACCCTGTTTAAGGAATTCTCACAGTATCTCAGCCCAGGCTCTGGTACAGGCATTTTCATTTTAGTTTTTAAGTTTTTCACTTCATAAATTTGATCTCTGCCTTAAAATTCTGCTTTTGTCTTCTAACTCAATTAAACAATCCAGTCATTTTGACAGCCTTGGACACATGGCAAAGACTCCAGAAATACGTATCAATCAGTTGAAATGTCAACCTCAGCCCATAAAAGGACTTGCTCCATTGTCTCAGAGCATGAATTTAATGTCTATGTGAAACTGAGCTGAAAATAACTGTCTCAAGTTGTGATGTGGGTACCATCTTTGAACAGCCCTGGATTTAACTATTGCCACATATAGCTTTTAACAGTTAGATTTTTGGATTGTAGCAGCAGGCCCACATGTCATCTGTCTTAACATGCTGTTTCAGGTCACAGTTTGGTCAAGTTGCTCTATTGTGTGAAAATTGGCCATTAGAAGAGCTAAAAATAGAGAATTGATTCTTCTACAGATACATGACTTTACAGGTATAGGGATATGAAAAAGGTTGATACCCTAGAACAAAGAGAGTATTTCACAGTTGTGAAGAATTTCCCAGGAAGTGCTTTCTTTTTGTTTTAATGAGAAGTTAGCAGACAAGCCATAGATGGGATTGTCCTTGATTACTTTATAGAGTGCTCATTCAATTAAAAGGCTTTGGATGGTAGCTCATCTAACTCAGCCTTGCTCTTTACAAAAAGGAAATTAAGGAAACACAATGAAATACTTTGTGAAACCAATCATTCCATGAACTGTGGTATAACGACTATTTCTTATGAAAACAAGAGCATGAGAGCTAAGAAAATGATTGAACTGCAAACCATAGTTCTATACTGAACGGTAGAGTTCTTGTCCCCCCAGATACAGCATTCTTCAGTCCAAAGCCATTGTTCTTTAGACAGGACATGTTCAAAGTTAATATAGAAGGAAAGCATAGACCTCCAGAACTTCAAATCAAGAAGCATTGCAGTACCAAAACTACATCAATGAATCACTTTATGAAGTGTAGCAGTGGCAGATTGGCTATTATTCATGTCACTGTGCTGTATTAGTCTTCATATTGGAAAGAAGACATGAAATATAAAGGCAGCTATTTCTGCATGTAAGAAATCATACTGATGGTGTAGAGGGTGGAACTGTAAGTAAAATATGGCAATAACCATTTACCATAAACAATTAACTCTGGCAGGAGATAAGAGCTGTAGGAAATTAGAATTTGCTGGGGTGGCTTTGTGTTTGAGGTCATTATTTTGTTATCCACATTATAAAGTATCAAAGGTTTTATTCCTTTCAAAATGTTTATCTTATTTTTCCTTATAGTTTCAGTAAGGATGATATTCTTTTGCATGAAAAGTGTTTTTCTTTCTATGGCCTTTAGGTCTTATAACAGCTCTAAGAAATTGGCAGCACTGCTATATACATGAGGGCTAAAAGCCCAGAGAAATTAAATAATTTGCCCAGTGTCATTAGCTAGTATGTGGCTGAGCACAGACTCAAAATTACAGTCCTGACTCCAAACCATTTTGTTGAATTGCTTCCTCATTACCTCCCACTACATTTTAAAAATATCTTTAATCTGATTATCAAGATGCCTTTTTCCTGATTCCCGGATTTTGAAAACTTTTAAGAGCATTTGACATGTGGGTTGGTTTCGAGATTATAGAATGGTCGATATGAGATCAGGCAGAGTGTCTGAACTCTGTGCTTGAACAAGCTGAAGCCTTGGGTATCGAATCCAGGCTGTAATCCCAAGGATGTGGGGATTGGCCCCTTAGTCTTCAGAGTTCTGAGTTATAGTGTCTAGGGAGCACATCAAAATTGAAGCCAGATAAACATACAGTCCAAGCAAGAATTCCAACCAATAGGGTGAGGCCAATGCGCAGAATCCACAAATGATGACACAGGATAGAAATCCACAATATAGGGCCACAGCAAGATGGATGCTGAAGAGTTGAAGGTGGAGCTTGGAGAAATGTATGGAGCCTCTTTATAGGGCACCTGTATCTTTGGCAATGAGTGGGAAAAGAGCTTTTAAGAGTTTCACTCTGGCTCAGATACATAGGTTGAACCTAGCAACTATTTCAGTACGCCAGTTGACAAGGTAACCATTTCCTTCATTTCAGGATGCAAAGGGGGAATGAATAAATGCTTGATTTTGACAAAAGATGTATTACTTAAAAAAATACCCTAAATAATACATTTCCAATTATTTGTTGAACACTTATATAGAATTAACTATACATTAGTCATTCAAGTTTAAGGAACCACTTTACCCTTCTTTATAACATGCTATTAAGTAAAATTACCAGAACATTATATCAGAGACACAGTTAAAAATGGATTATCACCTTAAGAAGATTAATTACTCTAGATAATAAAAAGAAAATCTTAAATGTAAGACAATAAAAATATACTTTGTAGTATTGTTTACTCCCAAAGAGCATATTTGCTAGTTGGGAAGGTGCGGTATGTAACTCAGTTGTACTGACTGGCATGCTAATATGCCACCTTTGCTAGGAAATCATGTACTTCTGTGGACTCAGTGAAATGAAGTGCATTATAGAGTGATCGAAAGTGCATTTGTTTACCTGTGTAAAAATTCTTCAGTAATTTTTATCAACAGGCCATCATGAATTTAAGGAAGGAAATTTGGTTGATTTTTCAAGTGCAGCAACAATGTAGGTAGTATTCTCCCAGTAGAACCAGGTCACCTAAGTCAAAAGAGCACCTTTCCATTGAATCAAAATGTTTAATTAGACTGGTTTTGGCCCAAATATCTGTTTCCCATTAAGTGTGCCAACATTTTGTTAGGAATGCACTGTTCTTAGCTGTTAGCCTTTATCATACATGAGCTTAGTGCTATTATTTAGGTGACATGATTCTAGGGAATATAATAAGACTCCTAAAAAAGTGGGAATTCAAATAAGAATGTCTAGATGACATTCTCTCTTTTAACTGGCAGGACTAAGGCATGCAAAGTAGCTAAATCACAGCCCAGCTACACTGTGAAAATTCATTTCTAGAAAAACAATAAGAAAAGGAAAATCCAATTATGCAGCTAAGTACCAGGTTAAACCATGTTAAATCACCTATATTCAGCCATGTTTTTCACCAAGAAAATAGTAATTTCATATGGTAGAATATAAAAATATTATGAAAACTATATAACAATGTATTATACCGATTACGTATTGATTCAATTCACTTCACATATACAAGTGTCTGCATTGTGTCAGGATTTGTAGGAACATAACAACTATAATGAAAGCCTAAAGAGAACAAGTAGAGAATGAAGGGAACATTGAGCAAGAAGGGGCTGATTTCAAACAGAGAGATAAAAAGGTCTTCCTGGAGGAGTTGAAAGTTGAACTGGCCTTGAATGTTGATAAAGAGATAGGAGAATAAGACTTCAGTTAGAGGGGGCAAGGTTTGCAAAGACAGGAATGTTATAGGATCATCTCTAGTGTAGACTGCTGTTAATTAGATCTAAGAAGTAAGGTTCAAAGATTAGCCCATGTTGCTGAGGATATGGAATAACATGTTCACTTGCATAGGTTTAATTTTGTGGATTCAGGAAAGGAGTTTGAGCAGGTGCATGAAAGGGAGTGAGAGTAGGAACTGAAGACTTAGGAGGCCTGTGGGAATGAAAAAAAGAGGGCTTGAATTAGGTAAACTTGACCACAAAGCAGAGGGCTGATGTCATCAATATTGTAGTTTTATGATCAATGGGACTCGATGACTAACTGGATGTAGGAGATGACGGGAGAATGGTTCAAAATGTGGTTCAAGAGGATACAGAATAATTGAATAGTAGTGTTAAATATGGAAATCAGGATAGGTAGGACATCATCTAGGAAGTTACAAGGTGGAGTTTAAAAATGAGGAACATTTACCTGAAAGTTGTTATCCAGTTATTGGTAAGGTTTGATTCGGAGCGTAGATTGAGGGTGAATACTAGAAATGAAAGTACAGAAAGTGAATAAAGAAAAACAAAGATGATTGTGCTGGGAGAAAGAGCCAGGGGAGAACAATAGGATTAAAGGGGTGGTTGGAGTGAATTGGATTTAAAACCATGGGGAGACATTCCTTTCTCTAAAATGAGAGAGTGAGTGAACAGAGAGAAGATTTTGAACTATAATTGAAGGGAAAGACCTAGAGGGAACTCAGAGAAGATGACTTCTGTCTCTTTGGATCTTCTTGGCAAAATTAGAGCTGAAAGCAAGAGTGGCTAAAAAAGGATTAGGGACTTGATATGTGTGGGCATCACTCCTAACACGCATATTGTGGAACAAACTAGAAATATTCAACGATTTTTATCAGGGAAACAATCCAGCATATTAACAAACACTGCCAATATGTATCTTGTAATCAAATAACAAGTCCCTATATAATACAACCACAAAAATAAATAACCAATATACTTCCCAAGTGATTTCTTTAAGTGATATTTCTCAATTATTCTATCTTTTAAAAATTTGTTTTCATGATACACTGGTTTATTTTCCATCTTTTCCCCCATTATGTCATTGTTCATCCATCTTATCTTATATTAATAATGCAATTTAAAAATCATATTCTGATAAAATTTTCCAGACTTCACTTTTATAACGAAAACTTTTATTAACCCCTTCTTCCTTCATCACATTTCTCAAGAATTCAGACCATTGGGCTTAAGCTGTGTAGACAACATGGGAAATTAAAAATGATGATCTTGTTATGTTTTGTTGTTGGCTGTTAGGTTGTGCTTCAACTCTTAAATTATCTGTCACTGAATTTCTGAAAATTCCACTGAAATTACCCAGCTTATTGCATTTATTTTAACTAATTGAGCTTCAGAAAAAAATGGCACGTTTCTCACTTCTCTAGTATTTCTGCAGAGGAAGAATTTAAGAATTTGACACTTCACTACAGGGCAGTAGTCAATTTAACCTATGTTGCCATGGTTACTCTTAGTCGACTTGAAAAAATATCCAGAAATCATATTTGTGCCAAGAATATGTGTAATATTATCTACCACTAACAGAATCAATGCCTTTTTCCTACTCTGTTTTTATCTTTCTCAGTGAAATTTTTGCACCTAGTAAGCACTAAATAAATAGCTATTGAATCTAAGAAAACTAATTTAGTGGGTTACAGTGATATATTTACTCACATAATAATAATAGATCACAGATGCTTGAATCTGAAGAGGAATTTGAAGATCATTTAGTCTGAGCCTTCACATTTTACAGATGGGAAAAATGATACACTGAGTTACAAAGGGACTGTTAAAAGTCACACAGACAGTACATAAACATGATTCTTCTTCATGTAACCAAATGAGGCTGTAATTTTATTTTATTTTTCAGAAAAGCATGGAATTGCATGAAAGAAAAGCTAAGCTCTTAGATGTGTGACAGTGAGCTCTAGGAGCTGTAAAATGAAGTTATGAGGGCGATGTTGTAAGTCATATCTGAGTGACTACAAATATTGGCCCACAGTCAATCTAATCAGCTTGGCTGTCTCACTGATGGAGATAGATTAAAGTTGTGCATACGATGTAATATGCTGAGATATAAGTCCTATTCGGAAGATATTATGTCATCTATTCAGCAGAATGTGTGCATATGACTAGAATAAGACGCCATTTCTGCTTTCAAGGAGTACTTTGTACACCTCACCATGCTGCATAGAATAAGCTGCCTGACCTACTGATCGGTGCTGCTATACCCTTTCTTCCCAAATGATTGCTGCGTTTTTGCGTGTGTGAAACTGTGCTGTGAGTTTGGGTTTTGATGTGCCTATAAGAAATATATGGGGAGGGGAAAGGGAGGGGGGAAGGGTGGCTGGGTGGTGGGAGGGTAACCGGAAAGATCACCTATATCTCTGTCTAACAAGGGTACAAGTGAACCTTTCTAGAACTAGGATGTTAAGGTTTTGACACAA
>CAUYTI010093328.1:0-20928 GCA_963575145.1 Galago senegalensis
AGTAGCTGGGACTACAGGTGCCCGCCACAATGCCTGGCCATTTTTTGGTTGCAGCCATCATTGTTGTTTGGCGGGCCCGGGCTGGGGATTCGAACCCACCACCTTAGGTGTATGTGGCTGGCGCCTTAGCCGCTTGAGCCACAGGCGCCGAGCCCTTAGCCTTTGTTTTAGGAGTTTCTTTTCAGAATTTGCAAACCAGTGGCCATATTCATCAGCTAATACGTTTTATTTGGCCTTAGCACTAACCTGTAAAAAAAGTTAGTTCTCAAACTTTCAAAATTAGGGTGATTTCACAAAACATGAAAAAAAAATCCATATTTCCAGCTGCTCTTAAGGAATTAGAAGTCTTGCCATGTTTCCTGCCTAGCAGTAATTTGCTGGAGCTATGTGATGGCTGCCACTTTACTCCCCCGTTCACCCAGATCCCACATCTTCTTGTCTGACTCTGGGCCTGCTTTGCTCATTAACATTACTTACTTGGACCCCAGAGATGTGGGAAATGTTCATTTAAAAGAATTTAAATTACAGTTACTAACTAGTCTAGTTCTCTAGGGCGTATGATAGTTTCCTTGCATTTATATGCCTTAGTAATGCCTAAAACTGATGATCTCTGTCATTTAAAAACTGAAAGTTTGTTCGTGATTTTCATTACTGATTTCTTGAAGCAGAGGCGTTTAGTGGGAAATGAAAAATGAAGTACTGGTTGCAAGAGCTGTGGTCTCAAGGTTAAGTTTCATGTACCATATTACTAACCTGGTAAAGTGCTTTCTGCTGTTTGTACACTTATTAGTTAGTAGAATGTCTCATTTCTTCTTAGGAATATAATTGTATAAAATCTACATTTAAAAAAATTATCTACTTCTCTTTGTTATTTCATATTTTATATATGAAAGTCTTGCTGATTTTTTTCTTATTTTAAGTTATGGTACAGTTAGCTAAATAAAAATAGTATTACAGGTGGCGTTTGGAAGTGATGCGAAGCTGGATGGCTTCTACAGGGAGCCAGGCCTCTGATACAGACTTTCGGATTCTTCAGTGATGGTTCACCTCCCACCAAAAAGTCCAGGAAGCTGCTTCCAAGCTTAACAACTACAAGGCCTTGGAAACTCCTGCTGGTGATTGGAACAGGTATCAGTGCTGCAGCTGCCCTCAGGTTCCAGCCCTGCAATCCTGGAAGGGGTTGATCCAGGCCTTATTGGACACTGCCATCAATTTTGATCTTCTAGAAGATGAGAAGAGCAAAAATTTTCAGAAGTATCTCCATGAAGACAAGAATCTTGTCCATGTTGCCCAGAAATTTTCTCCTTGCACCAGTAATATTCGATCCATGTTTTTCAAAGACTGTTTATTTATATTTTTATTATTATTTTTTAGAATATCTCCATTTATTAAGGTCTTATTTAATTTTTTTTTATTTCAAAGACTGTTTATATGAAGTATTTGATGACTTGGAGTCAAAGATGGAAGATTCTGGAAAACAGCTACTTTAGTCAGTTCTCCACCTGGTGGAAAATGGAGCCTTTGTATTAACTACAAATTTTGATAATCTCCTGGAATTGTATGCAGCAGACCAGGAGAAACAGCTCGAATCCTTTGACCTTACTGATGAGAAAAAGGTCCCCGAGTGGGGTCAGGAGAAGCAGAAGCTGAGTGTGCTGCATCCAGGGGGTCTACCCCAACCCTAGCGGCATTGTCTTTCACCTGGCAGGATATCAGAACGTGCTCAGGAACACTGAAGTTATGAGACAGATTCAGAAACTATGAAAATAAGTCATAGTGCTGATCTTCCGAGTATTTCAAGCAACTGACACATGAGATCTCTGTGAGGGGTAGAGCAGCAGGGATGGTGAGAGAAGGTCAGCTAAATGGTTCCTCTGCACTACACAGTGAAATAAGAGGCTGTAGTACATGAGCAAGCTAGAAGAAGTCACCACTTTTAGACCAAGCTGTAAGGTCCTACCGTGGATGGTGTTTAGCAAACTTATGAGAACCCAGTACAGCTCCCAGGAAGTGCTAATAACTAGAGATTGAAGGTTGGGGATAGAGTGGGGCAGGGGGAAGGATTAAGTCCACCTTAATCCTTCAGGTCACCTGGTTCCTGATTTCTGCTGCTGGTTCCAGCTCAAGAATACTCATGCAACAACGGGACCCAAATTCTGCCCCCCACTGCACTCTCCAGGCTGGACATGCTGTGTCCACACAGCAGGTCATTGTGACACCTCTACCACGTGTGGCTGCAGCTCTGTGAGGACTTGGATGTGGGCACCATGGGTCACCATGGCTCTTGTTGCAGTTTTGTTCTCTGTACTTGGGTTTTTAAACTAATCATAATGGCTTTTTAAAAACATGACTTGAAGCTCTAGTTTTCTAGATCTTTTACAATATACAATATTTTACATAACTGAGCTGTATTAAAAGCTTGATCATTAAAAAAATAGTATTGTAAAAAGATTAGTTACGAGGTTATACTTTTTTTTCTTCAGGTGTATAGATCTCATAGAATTTTGCTAGCAAAACACTCTTCCTAAACTTTTATTAAGTGAACATTAAGAAACCATATAAATCGTGTGTATGACACTTATTTTGCATATGCTGTTAATTAGAAATTTGCATTAATTGAAACTAAGAGGAAAAAGATCTATATATTTAAATATATTAAGATGTTTCTAATCATCAAAAGACAACAATGCTCAGTATAGCTTTAGTATTGAGCATATGTATATATACTTTTTAAAAATTGGGATATAATTCATCTATATAAAATCCATCATTTTAAAGTATATAATTCAGTGGTTTTAGTATATTCATAAAATGGTGCATGTACCACCACTTTGTAATGCCAGAACATTTGATCACCCTCAGAAGAAGCCTTGAACCTGTTACCTTTCATTCTCCATTTCTTCCTCTTTTCACCCCTGACTACTACTGTGTTCACTGTGGATTTGTTCATTCGGGACATTTCATATAAATGGAATCATACAATGTGTTCTTTTGTGTCTGTTTTTTTTACTTATCACTTTCAACATTCATCCGTATTATAACTTTTGCCAGTACTTCATTCCTTTGTTTGGCTGGGTAATATTCCATTGTCTTTATCAGTGATTTTCAACCAGGGTGCCTTGGCAGACTGGTGTGCTGGCAAGAAGATCTTAGGTGTCGTGTGAGAATTTTTAAAGATCATTAATTAAATTATTTTTAAAAGTCCAAAGTATGGTAAATATATTCTTTTTTTTACTCTTTTTTTTTTATCAACATATTTTAAATGTGCTGTGGAAGTTTATGGGTTCAAGTGTGCCGTGAGATTAAAAAAAAGGTTGAAAAATACTGGTCTATATATTCATCAGTTGATGGCCGGTTGGATTGTTTCCACTTTTTTGGTTACTGTGTATATTGCTGATATTCATGTAAAAGTTTTTGTATGAACATGTGTTTTCAGTTCTCTTGGATCTAGGAGTCAAATTGCTGGTCACATGGTGATTTTATGTTTAGCTTTTGAGGCGCTGCCAACCTGTTTTCCATAACAGCCACACTATTGTACCTTGCCACCAGCAATGTAGAAGAGTTCTAATTTCTTTATATCCTCATTAGTACTTCTTTTTTAATTGTAGCCATCTTAAATGTGTATGAAGTGATATCTCATTGTGGTTCAAATTTGCATTTCCATAATGACTAATGATCTTTTCCTGTTTATTGGCCATTTGTGTATGCTCTTTGGAGAGAAATGTCTATTCAGATTTTTTATTTTTTAATTGGGTTATTTGTCTTTTTAATTGTGGAGTTATAAGTTATTTCTGTATTCTGGGATAGACTCTATCTTTTTATTGGCTGCTTCTGCTTTTAATGTTATAGCTAAGAACCTAGGACTTTAATTTTCATGTTTAGATCTTTGATGCATTTTAAGTTAGTTTTTCTATATGATATGAGGTTCCAACCCTCATTCTTTTTTTTTCCTTTTTTCTTTGAGACAAGGTCTAACTCTGTCAGTGGCACAATTATAGCTCACTATAGCCTTGAACTCCTTGGTTTAAGCAATCCTCTGGCTCAGCCTCCTGAGAAGCTAGGACTACACGTGTGCACCATCATTCCCACCTGATTTTTTTGTACAGATGAATTTTCCTGTGTTGCCCAAGTTGGTCTCAGAGTCCTAGCTGCAGGTGATCCTTCTACCTGGGCCTCCCAAAGTGCTAGAATTACAGGAGTGGGCCACTGCGCCTATCCCAAGCCTCATTCTTTTACATGTGGATATCAATTTGTCTAGCATCGTTTGTTGAAAAGATTATTCTTTTCCTATTGAATGATCTTGGTTTAAAAAAAATAAAAATAAAAAGAATGATCTTGGTAGCTTTTTAAAAATCAATGGACCATACAGGTATGACTTTATTTCTGGACTCTCAGTGCTATTCCATTGATTTATGTGTATTCTTATGTTGGTACCACACTGTCTTGATTAGTATAGTTTTAAGTATTAAGTTTATTTTGTTGTATTTTAATGCTTTAGAAATTCATGATCCTTTTTCTATTATGTATTATAACTTCAATAATGAGGCTAGTCACTACTCAGAAGTACTAATTTAAAACCATTTTAAAAGGTTTTACTGAGTTAGAACAGTATCATTCAAGGATTAATATACAAAATTGGGCTAAATGACCTTTTCTTGTCTCCATGTTGAGGAAATGCTTGCTAGTTATACATGTGGTATATTACAGAATTTCCTGTTTACTCTCTTTAAAAAAAACACATCAGTTATAGAAGTATCTTGTATGATTGATCAATCAAGTGTTTATTGACTGCCTGCTACCAGTTATTAAAGTTACTGATTTTTAAATACTAGGCTAGAGAGTGTGATTTAGATTAATTGCCTCCAGAACAATTTTTGGCATAGTTTTTATAATGACAGATAGTTCTGGGAATAGTTGAGTTTGTCATAAACTGTGTATTCAAAATGTACCTGTGACAAGTTCCCTTAATATGATGGTTCCTTTTTCTTTCTTTTTTTTTTTTTTTAAGTTAATTGTGGTTCTTGCAGAGAAGACCATTGACTGGGAGCTAAGTTTATTTTGTAAATAAATACAGATGAGGTTCAGCGCCCGTAGCTCAGTGAGTGGGGTGCCAGCCACATATACTGAAGCTGGCAGGTTCGAGCCTGGCCAGGGCCTGCTAAACAACAATGACAACTGCAACCAAACAATAGACAGGTGGGTGCCTGTAGTCCCAGCTACTTGGGAGGCTGAGGCAAGAGAATCAAGTAAGCCCAAGAGTTTGAGGTTGTTGTGCGCTGTGACACCACAGCACTTTACCGAGGGTGACACAGTGAGACTCTGTCTCAAAAAAAAAGAGTATAGATTACATGATTAAGGAATAAGAGTGTCATTGGAATAACTGTTGCAGATATTTTATATGTGTGTGATAGAATTGGTTTTTGTATAGGAGAGACCAAATTGGGCAGCCATTTTAAAATTTAAATAATCACTTTAAAACAGTTACAAACCAATAGGAAAGGAATCAGGGACATGCAGAAACAAACTGTCCCTGACTTCCCCCCATTGGTATGTGACTGTTAACTGTGTTAAGCTCAAGATACTTGTATACAGATATATTTTCAACAAATAATAGATATTGCTAAATAAGTATAACGTTAGAGATAGCATGATATATTAGAAAAAGCATTGATTTTTGAGTTAGTTTAATTTTAGATCCTGCTACTCCACTTCCTGGTTGTATAACTTTGAGCTAGTTGCTTAATTTCTCTGAATCTTAGTTTCATCATCTGTGAAAATGGAGATTGTGACATTTATCTCTTGTGAAGCTTGAATGTAAAGTGCATAGCCTGGTGTTTGGCACTCAATAAATGGTAATTTTCATTGCTATTATTATTATTATATCAATGCCTAGGAAAAGAATTATGTTAACGTTTTGGGAAAAAGCATGTCTCCATGGATGAAAGTTAACTTATGGGATAGCTTTAGAAATACTGTATATTTGAAGATACTCATGCTTAGCTATCAGTGTAGCTCAGTACAGTTCTTGCTTTAATCAGTAAATAAAAATAATTCGAGCCATTCTCTTAAGTAAAATATTAACTGATTAAATTGTATGTTTATAAATTCTGAAATACTTTAGAGCAATTTAAGTTAAACTATCTTCTAATTAGTTCAGTCGCCTATTCTAATGTAAAATCTTTTTTTTTTTTTTTTGCAGTTTTTGGCCAGGGCTAGGTTTGAACCCGCCAGCTTCAGTATATGGGGCCAGCGCCCTACTCCTTTGAGCCACAGGCGCTGCCCTAATGTAAAATCTTTGAGTGCCTACTCTGTGTCAGACATTGTGCTGGTGGCTGGGAGTACACAGGCACACCAAACTACATAGCTTCCCTTCCTTAAGGAGTTTCAATTTCAGTGTGGGAGACATACAGCAGGAGTCAGTGTCGGAGAGGGATGGCCTCCTTAACAAAGTGACATCAGGGGCTGGGCACGGTGGCTCACGCCTGTAATCCTAGCACTCTGGGAGGCCGAGGCAGATGGATCATCTTAGCTCAGGAGTTTGAGACCAGCCTGAGACAGAGTGAGACCTCATCTCTAAAAAATAACTGGGTGTTGTTGTGGGTGCTTGTAGTCCTAGCTACTTGGGAGACTGAGGCAAGAGAATTGCTTAAGATCAAGAGTTTGAGGTTGCTGTGAGCTGTGATGCTACAGAACTTTACTGAGGGTGATAAAGTGAGACTCTGTTTCCAAAAAAAAAGTGACAGTGAGACTGGGACCTGAGAAATAAGTAGGAATTGGCCAGTAAAGCTTAGAGGAGAGGCATGTTCTGGCAGTAGGGGGTTTGTCATGTCTGAGACATGGCTGTAGCATGAAGGGAATGAGGGGGAGAGGAGCAGGGAGGTTGGGGGGAAGCTAAATCCTTTGAGGCCTTGTAGTTTATAATAAGGATTTTAAAATTTATCTAGAGAGGAAACTACTCAAGAATTTCAAGTATGAAAATGAAGAAATCAGATTCCTAGTTGTAATTCTGTATACTCTGCCTGCTTTGTGGAAATGGATTTGAGAAAAGTAAAAGTGTGTGTGGTAGGGAGACCCTCTGAAAGAGTCTCACCAGCTCCTGGTGAAGGTGAGAGTTGATTGGTCTAGAGGTGAGGGCAGTGGAGAGGGAAAGAAGTGAACTAATTTGGTAGTTTTATACGAGAGAAAATGGGGAGGATTTACTGAGGTTTCTGGTGGGAGCTGCTGGATAGATAGGGAAGCCCAGAGAAGCAGCAGCAAACGTTGAGAGAAAAGATTTTAAAAATTTAGCCTAGGGCAGATGGAAACATTTCGGTGGAGCTATGAAATAGACATGGTTGTACAGACTGGAATTCAGGAAAATTGAGCTAGAAAGAGAAATTGAGAAATTATCTGTGGTATTTTAATCTGTTAAAATGGATGAGATCACCTAGGGTGACTGAAGTACTGAGTAATGAGAGAGCTGGGGTCAACTCCCAAAGGAATGGCAGCATTTGGAGGTGGATAGAGGAGGATGGCACAGACTAAGAAGAAGTGGATAGAGAACTGGAAGGAATACTGTCTTCAAAATGTGGTGGGCTCACAGAATCAAGTGTTTCAAGGCAAGGGCCTACTCAGTGCTGCTGAGAGGTTACATTTTGTAAGGTAAGAGCTGACGTACTACATATCTTTTATTGCATTTGACAAGAGCAGCTTCTTTGGGGTGGTAGAAGTGGGGACTAGATTGTAATGGGTTGGAGATAAATGATGAATGAGACGACATAAAATGGAAATAAGAATGTGTGACTTCAGAAATTCAGACGTGAAGAAACAGAGGGTGATAGGCGCAGGAGGGATAGATGGTCAATGAAAGACTTTTAATTTTATTTTTTATTTTAAGATGGAAAAATCTAGATCCTGACCCAGTTAGGGGTTGTACCTGATGAAACCAGGGTCATTTACTTCCATAGCTAGTGTGTTTAGGAAACTATTCTTGGTGAGGATTGAATCAGAGAACTCTTATCAGCATTCGGTACATGGAAAGCACTTAAATGTTGGCTCTAGTGGCAAAGACAGGCAGAGAGGTCCAGAGCCTCCACAATGGTCCTGTTCCAAACTTTTTATTTAGTGAGGCTGCTATCCTAAAGCTCTGCATTTTCTCATTTACATTGTTCCTCTCCCTAGCATCTGTTCTTTAAAATTTCTGCCTGCTTGTCTAACTTTGTGACACCCTTCTCCACTACTCTGGTCTCCACTGTTTCCTTCCTTCTGAACCTTTTTGGCGTCTATTCTGTAATTGTGGTTCCTAACCATTGGGCTGAGGGAGATTTCCTGCAGGGCTTCAAGTTATCTCAGGGGGTCAGGAATCCATATGCATATTAAATACCATCTGTGGATGAATAATAATGTGTCTTATAAATAAGTGCTAATGTTTTCAAATGTATGTGTCTGCTGTTTTGATTAGTAGATTATCCATTTTAGTCACTTTTCATAGTCACTTTTCATTTTGGGTATTTTCACTCAATACTAAAAGAACCACTATATGGAGGTCCTCCACATTTTTTGACCTTAAAATGGAATACATACTTGAGAAGGTTAGGAATCACTGCTCTCTGTACCTGCAACATACAGCATTCAGAATTCTGCTTCATGTTCTTCTCTATTATTTTACCTTTGCTGTTCCTGCCTCTTTAATGAACTTGTTATTTGCTTAAGAGCAGGGGTTGTTCTTTTTCCTTACATCTTGCATCAGAGGTTGGCAAACTGCAGCCCTTGGGCAAATCCAACTCATGGCCTTTTTTGTAACTCCCCTCCACCTAAGAAGGTTTCATAGATGAACATTTGCAGTCCATCTGGTGATAGGAAAACACTAACTTTGAATCCTAATTAAGCAAAATGTAATCTCTACAAAGAAAGAATTCCATTTTTTAAATTAGCAAACCTATATTACAAAAAGTTGTATTCAATTATTACATTTTTATTTTGAATTTTGTCATTAAAAATCATGTAGAAATTGGTTAGGGAACAAATTTATTATGTAAGTACCTACATAATGTTCTCAATTTTGCCTCTTGGCCTGTATATCCTACAATGTTTACTATCTGACCCTTTGTAGAAAAAGTTTGTCTATCCCTGCTTTATAGCAGTAGTTCCTAAATTTGTCTACATATCTGAATTATCTGACCTTTAAGTAAGTAAGATATATGAGGTCTGACAGTTAAGTTCTCGAACTCATCCTAGAGAAAGTGCTATATACCTGATTGCTGAGTGTCACTATGGTCACCTTCGAAGTACTTCCCTTGGGAAGCTAGGCACTGATGCCAGCACCTAGTCCACCCTCAAAGCAATTTTGGAACTCTTTTTCTGGAATGCCCACCAGAGTTGTTGTTGTATTACCCTTGATGTCCTGAAAGTCATCAAAATGTCTTCCTTTCAATATTTTCTTTATCTTTGGGTAAAGAAAAAGGGAGGGTGTTGGGGGCCAGATCAGGTAAGTAGGGACGGTATTCCAATACTTGTTTACTGGCTAACTACTCCCTCACAGACTAGTGCCCTGTGAGCTGGTACATTGTCCTGATGCAAGAACCACACCTTTGTCATGCCAAGATTTTCAGTTAAATTTTCTTGTTTCTCTATTGATGTTTACTTGGTCTGCTGTGCTGTTCACAGTAAGCCAATGATTTTGACACACAATTAGATGAAATTTTGCAGTGTTTTCATCAGTTCTGCTTGTTACTGGTCACCCTGACCTCTTTTCATCAGTGATTTTTTCTCTCCCTTCAGAAAAATGTTTAATTTATTTGTACACTGCCATTTTCTTCATGGTGTTACCCCATAAACCTGGACTAATATGCCCCTGATTTCATTTCCACTCTTGCTGAGTTTAACAAGAAATTTAATGTTTGTTCTTTGTTCCAATCCAAGTTCCAACATTCTTCTGATGGCTCACAAAAACATGCAACAATAGTAATGAACGCCTCTCAGCAAGTGCCACACATTGACACAAACACAGCTGTGAGACCCTGATATGCCAAGGTCATGAAACTTTATGGAACTGTTTGTGCACTATGGCTAATCTAAGCATATGGTGGCAAGTACATGAACTTAATTGTCAGACTTCATATGGTTGTAAGTATAAAAATAAATATAGTGTCTTCTACCTTGAGATTCTGATTCAATACATCAGGGTTGGAGCCTGGAATCCTGTATTTTAACAAACTATTGAGCTGTTTGGGGATCACTTTTAATGTGTTTGTAGGGTTGGACACCAAGAGATGAGGAAATGAATATTGAGCTATAAGTCAGAGGGTGAATTATTCTTTTACTTCAACATTTAGTAGCTATGAGAACTTATCCAAGTGAGTACTTTGTTCTGCAGGCTTAAGAATTTCTAATTCACTTATTTATAGAAAGTTGTGATTTTTGCTTTACTCTCTGTAGTAGTGGTTCTTTATTTTTTGGGGTTCATTAAATCCTCTTTCAGAATCTGATGAAAGTTATGGGCTCTCCCTTTAGAAAAGTGCACCTGTATTAGTTTTCTGTGACTGACATAACAAATTACTACAGAAGTGCTTGAAGGAACGTAAATTTATTCTGTCAGTTCTGGAGGCAAGTTTAAATCACAGTGTCAACGGGGCCTTGATTCTCCCCACTCTCCAGGCTCTGTGCTAAAAAATCCCTCACCTCTTCCAGCATCTGGGCTAAGTGCCTGGGCTGTGGCTGCATCACTCAGTTCCTGCCTCTAGGGTCACATTGCTGCCTTCTCTTCTCTGTGTATCTCTTTAAGGACACTGGTCATTGGATTTGACGTCCATTTTGATATTTCAGGATAAGTACCTCCTCTCAAGATCTTTAACTTAACCATAGTTTTTATTTCACAGATAAGGCACACGTTCCAGGGATTTGACATGGATATCTTGGTTGGGGGCAGTGGTGCATTTTTTGGCTTTCCACAGAACTTTTGCACATGCTCGCAATTGTACGGTTTCAAGGGTCACAGTTCTATGAAGTCCATCTGTGGACCCCATGGACTCTGGGTTAGGTTTGGGCTATGCTTGTTCGCTGAGAAGCTTGTACCTGTAGTGTGTTCCAGTTATGTAATCTTGTCTTTCTCTCCTGTCTCTGTCATGTTCTTACATTCATCATCCTATTAATACCAGTCTTGAGATGTTTTTTCCTTGTGACCTTAGAGTCTATCATTTTATAGTTTGCGCTGTAAATTCTCTGATTTTTTACGGAACTATTTATCTTCTGATAAGACACATTGTTAGAAGGAAAGCCTTTCCCAAGCCTTTTTACTTCATTCTGCAGCAGGGAGTCTAACTTCTAATCTATGCAAAGCATAGATAGCTGGTAATGCCTCCAGGGAGAAGAGAAACTTACCTTGATTGAGTTCCTGTTGTGCCAAGCCTTTTAGCAGTGCTTATACCTGGCTTCTTATTTAATACTGAAAGCAGTGCTGGTGACTGCTCCATTATGTAAATGAGCAAGTGAAGCCTGGTGGAAATTAAGTAACTTGCTCAGTGGGGGTGATAGAGCTAGCAAGGGACAGATCTGGTTTTTTGAGTGACGGTTGGTTGGTCTTGTTTTCTAAAGTCTACGTTGTACCAGGAAAACATAGAGCACTTCACGTTTAGCTAAATGGTCAGTAATCTCCTTAGATGGGGTGGGGGGGTGGGGGCGGTGGGGGGGTGGCTAGCTGTGCTGTAGTTTCACTGGATTTTAGTCAGATATATAGTGCTTGCTTATAGTATTACCTTGCTCAATTATCTTCCCTGATCCTTAGCTTTAAATAAGACTAATACGTGGCTGGTATGTCTTTTAGCTTCCTAGATTTCAACAATCTAGGAATGTGGCCAAGCCTCAAATCAAAGGATACATTAGCCCCAACTGTGAATTTCTTTGCTTTACGTTCTCTGAGACATTTGGCTGGTGTGCACTCTGTATATTCTGCTTCCTGCTTTTTAATTTTGAGGGGCATCTCCAAATTTGTCTAGCTCATTTCCACTTAGGATATCTGTATGTGTGCTAACTTTCTGAACAACTCATATTCCTAGGTTAGTTTTGTGGGGTTTTTTTAGTGTATTCATATATAATTTGAAATAGTTTCATCAAACTGGTTAACATAGGCTTAGACTTTGTGTCATTTACTTAGTTATTGTGTTAAAACATTTATACTCTAGTTCTAGAAAAGTTCACTTGTACACAGCCTAGGTCAGTTTTTTAACTTCTTTTGTTCCCATGGGTTCGGTTGGTGACTTGGGACTGTGCTCTGCTGATTCTTCCCCTTCTGTGTTGTCCTCCTCCCCTAATTTCTTCACACATCATTCATCTGTAGAGTCTCTTATCCCAGGCTAATATCTCATCTCTCTCCCTTCACCTCACCCAATACCACCTCCTTTTATCATTGCTCTTATCTTCCAGGATCTAAAGTAAATACATTCTCATCCTAAAAATAACAAACAATACCCCCATTTAACAAAAACTGCTTATTCTCATTCCCACAGTTCTTCATTCCTTCCCTCTGTGCCACCTGTTGTTACACACATTGTTGGTTCCTTTTATTCACTGGTTTTCTGCTGTTTATGAGATAATACTAAATCCTGGTGCTCCAGTAGCCGGGCCCAAGCTGCTTCTTCAGGCTTCGCTCTTAGTTTAATACTCTGTCCTCTGTCTCGCCTGCCACAGTGTGGGATGTTCTCCTATCGAGAGCTAGTCCCTTTGTTTGTATTCTGTTCCTTCCTGCTTGCCCAGGAATCTAATCTGTCTTCATTATTAATGTTCTCTTTCTTATAAAATCTCTGGAGTTTCCAATTACTCCTAAAGGATTGGAGGATATAGCTTGGTTCCTCATTCCCAACTGAATAATGGCTGCCCTCTTTGGGTGGGGCATGTACTCTATTTAAACACAGTCCCCACCACTCTGTATGGCCATATATAGGAAGCCCACTTCCCTCATTTGTCAGCTGCATGGTGACAAAAAAGGAATTTTTTCCTGGTCTATATTTTAGTATCTGACTTTTAAAAGTAAATCTATATTCTGAATTTGTATTTATAGATTTACCTTATTTCCTCTTGTATCTGTTCTGAAAGGACTCCATCCAGGCATGTTCCCCCATGACTGGTATCTCTTCCCTTCATATTTCAGCTCACATTGATTTCTTCTTTTCCTAGCTCCTATGGTGCGTATTTTCATGTGCGTATTTCCCCCTTTGCTTTTACTTCCAATAAGTGAGCAAACTTCTTGAGGGCCCTTGCCCTCATAGTACCTCAATTTAAAAGTCAGCTTAAGTTTTATATGGGAGAAAGGTACTTTAAAATCATATGCTGTGTTTCCCTGAAAATAAGACCTACCCAAAAAATAAGCCCTAGCAGGATTTGTATGTATTTGTTAAATATAAGCCCTACCCCGATAGTAAGACCTAGTGATGGGCGTGGCTATGCAGATACACCATGCATTTCGGTGCTGAGCGGTAAGGAAGACTGGAATACCTTTTATCTGCCACAGCTCCTTTCTCCAAGCCATTCATACTTGCCCGGGTGCGCAGGCAGCAAGCACATCACTCCTTTCTCCTAGCCATTCACACATGGGTGGATTTGTGTGTGGTAACTGCAGTTATAAGCGCCTATTGCGCATGTGCAAATGGCTAGGGGAAAGGAGTTCACGCATCACTAGCACCAGCCCCACCAACAAGGTCGGCTCCCCCTGTCAGGTTCCAGCCATCCTCTGCACACTGAGGCTTCAGGGGGAGATGGAACATCTTCAGACATAGAGACTGGAGGTCTCCACAGTGAAAATCTCAAAAATCTCCCTAGTGAAATGAGGAGCAGGACTCTCTGCTTTTTTACCATAGTATGTCCTCAGGGGGAATAAGGAAAGCCATGGCTGCTATTTTACCCAGCACTAGTTCAGCAACAGTCTGTGAGCCTCTCTCACCCTACAGAAACACCAGTAAAGCTGCTGTTCCCCAGCACTGACCAGCAACAGTTGGTGGGCCTCTCTCACCCCGCCCTCCGCAAAACACCAGGGGATAAGGGAAAAGCTTCAGCAGGCAATCTGCTACTGAGCCCAGAGAGATCATCCCTGCTCCACTGTGCAGATTGAACCTGGTGCTCGCTGGATCCCAAATACAGTAAATAATTCAGCCCTTACACATCAGCTTTGCTGGCCTATCTCTGCTTTTCCTGAGTATCTGTACCCCCAGACAAGATGAGTGCAAAAAGAAAGATCTATTCTGTTGAGGACAAGGAAGGAATTGTCGAGGACTCCCAGGGTAAGAATCTTATGGCTTTCTACAAAGAGAAGAAGTTCGATATCCGAATGGTCCAAACATGGTGGGCAGAATACGATAACCTCAGTCTACACATGAACAGAGGAAGTGCTAAGAAGCGCAAGTGTGGTTCAGGTTGGCAACCTTTATTTCCTGAGCTGGAAAACATGATCTGTGAATGGATTGCTGACAGAAGAGCAAAGGCTTTGGTTGTGTGCAGGGCTGACATTCAAGCATTTGCCCTTGTAATGGCACCACAGTTCGAAATATCCCCAGAATTCAAAGCATCACAGCACTGGCTGGATGGCTTCCTTCAGCGATATGAACTGTCTCTAAGAAAATCAACAATACTGTTGAAGTTAGAAGATGCAGAAGTTATTAAGCGAGCACTTGCATTCAAGTGCTTTGTTGATGGCATCGACTTTTCTAAATACCAACCTTGCAACATGATTGCTATGGATGAAACTGCAGTGTTTATGGGTCAAGGAGCCCACAGAACAATTGAACAGAGGGGTGCCTCCTCAATCTGTGTTCCTTCCACTGGTCACGAAAGTTCACGTGTTACCTGTATTTTGGCCATTCGTCTGGATGGAAAGAAAGCTACACGTCTGAGCATCACTAAGGGCAAGAAAGATAAGATTGAACGTGTTTCTGGCATTTATGTTCTCGAAACAGAAAAAGCCTGGTGCACACAAGCAGTTATAAGGAAGTGGCTTGATTTAATGCTGCCACTTGTTTTGCGAGGTGGCCAAAGAGGTCTGCTAGTCTGGGATTCAGCCAGCACTCACCGTGCTAAAGACATGAAGAACTTCCTTGCAGAGAGAGAAATAGATCAAATAATGATTCCCACAGGAATGACTGCCTATCTACAGACTCTTGATATTGCAACAAACAAGCCATTCAAAGACCATTTGCATGTGGAAATTAACGACTACATTGAAAATAGAATGACAAGAAATCAGCGTGGGAACTTTGTGAAGCCTAGCCTGCAAGAGGACGTGACTTGGGTGAAGAATTCATGGAATAAAATCACTGACAGTGTTGTTGCCAATGCACCCCGAGCGGGTTACATGGATAAGAGCTGCTCATTTAATGAGAGCTCATTTGCTTGACATGAAAGTTTGGGGCCAATGGTTCTAAAGAAAATGGAGTCGCAAGAAATTCAGGATGGAATTCCGGGTCTGGAGAGTTATGATGATGTTCCAGAAGAAGATGACTTAACTGTATTTGAATAAATGTAGATTGTTGTATTATACTTAATAAAAATAAGACATCCCCTGAAAATAAGCCCTAGTGTGTCTTCTTGAGAAAAAATAAATATAAGACTGTCTTATTTTGGGGGAAACACAGTAGCTAAGTGATGCTTAGCATGCTGATGGGCACGTGATAACTAAACATGACAAGGAACAGTATATTCAGAATTCCAGCCTCGTCCTTACTCCAGAGCATATACATCTGTTGACTGGAAAGGCCGGCAAAATTGTGTCTACTATTCAAAACATTTCTGTTTCTTTCCTCTTTCCTTGTACCCTTTCTATTCCCTCACCTACTTTATCTTTTTTTTGTTTGTTTGTTTCTGCTAAGTTCAGTTGAATTTCATAAGCTGTAATTAGTTCATGATAGAATTCTAACATGCTTTTATGTCTTCCACAGTAGTGGAAGAGAGAATTAAAACCAGTTGAATGAATGAATCTATCAATAAGTACTTTGGGGAATAATGAACAGGAGAAGATCTAAATTAATTATACTTGCTATCTGTGTGTTTTTCTTTGCAACTAATTCAGTCAGGCAGGGAAGAGTCATAGAATTCTGTTTCTTGTGTCTGATTTAAAATATCTGTGAAGTGAGGGGTTTGTATTAAACTATCTCAAAATTCCTTTCTGGCTCTTAATTTCTTTAAGGTCAAAACCCCTGCCTATATAAAACATGTTTTATACTTATTTTCTGGTGATTTTGTGTAGTCTTTTGCCTTTAGGAAAAGTTAGAATTTCCCTTTTTCCAGTAACTTATTTTAGCAATCTAAGGTAGATATTAATGAATTCTACAGCGTCTGGCCAGAGTAACACCCTTTTATGCTTGAATGTGATATTGTTATGTTATAGAAATACATGCCAGGGATGCAGACTACAAATAACAGTACAAATAATGCCCCTTTTTAATGGGCTGGTAATCTATACCAATCTTGACTTCCTTTTCAAACTCAGCTCACTTGTACTTGAGTGGAATAAAGGCCGCGTTGTCCCCCACCCCCCAAATCTATACCAATCTTTTATTGTAAAACTGAAAGCATGTAATTCTGTAACGTGATGATATCACACTCAAGCACAAAAGGGCATTACTTCTGCTGAATCCTATATTCATTAAAATTTTCTCAGTGGAAAAAAATTAAAGTACCTTTGATTTAAATTCTCATCTCTAAATTCAGTGTAGTATTCTATTGGTCAACTTACAGATAAATGAAAGAAACTATTTAAAAGGTTGAAAAAACAAACTTTTGAGCAAGTTGAGAATTTTGCAGAGGTTAAATTACTATTGGGATTTCCATTCTCACTACTTTTCCAGTTGTATGCTTTTTATTTCTTTTTATTATTGAACTAGATTTAAGATAGTTAAGATAGATTGATTATCGAATCAATAGCCTTGCATTCCTGGAATAAACCTAACTTGGTCATGGTATATATTGTTAGATTTCTATTTGCTAATATTAGAGGATTTTTGCCTCTGTTCATGAGGGGTATTAGTCTGTAATTTTTGTCTCTTTCTGGTTACATTATCTGGGCAATGTTGGACTCATAAAATAAACTCAGGGCTATTTCCTCCTTTTCTATTTTCTGAAAGAAGATTGTATACAGTTTGTATTGTTTCTTTTTTGAAATGTTTGGTAGAGTATGCCAGTGAAATCATCTGGGCCAGGCAAATTATTTCTTGGAATGTTTTTAACTATAAAATCAATTTCTTTAATAGAAATGGGTTATTTATCTTATCTTATTTGAGTTTGGGTCATTCATAGTTGGTGATTTTCAAGGAATTGGTACATGTCATCTAAATTGTCACATTTATGTTTCTAAGGTTATTCATAGTACAGTCCCCCCTACTTCTATGGTCTGACTTGTGATTTTTGACTTTACAGTGGTGTGAAAGCAATACACATTTAGTAATGCTTGTACCAATCAACTGTTATATTTTCTCTTTCAGTACAGTATTCAGTAAATTACATGAGATATTTAATACTTTATTATAAAATAGGCTGTGTGTTAAATTCTGCCCAGTTGGAGGATAATGTCAGTGTTCTGAGCATATTGTAGGTAGGATAAGAGAGGGTAAGCTTTTATGTTTTATAGGTTAGATGTATTAGATACATTTTCAACTTGTGATAATTAAACTTAGATTGGGTTTATTGGAGCATAGCCCTGTCATAGTCAAGAAGCATCTGCAATATAGCTTTTCATTCATTCCTGACATTGATGATTTTTCTTTGTTAGTTTTGTTAGAAATTAATTTTATAGGCTTGGCACTTGTGGCTCAAGCGGCTAAGGCACCAGCCACATACACCTAAGGTGGTGGGTTCGAATCCCCAGCCCAGGCCCGCCAAACAATGATGGCTGCAACCATAAAATGGCCAGGCGTTGTGGTGGGCGCCTGTAGTCCCAGCTACTTGGGAGGCTGAGGCAGGAGACTCGCTTGAGCCCAGGAGTTGGAGGTTGCTGTGAGCGTGATGCCATGGCACTCTACCTAGGTGGATAGCTTGAGGCTCCGTCTCAAAAAAAAGAAAAAGAAAAAGAAAGAAATTAATTTTATACATTGTATTGACAGTTCAAGTAGTCACTTTCGGTTTCACTGATTTTTTTATTTGTCTAGTTTTTCATTTTGTCAACTTCATTGATTTCAGCTGTTGCTTTTGATTCTTTGGTATTCTGTCTTTTGATTCTTTGGTATTCTTTTAGTATTCTACCAATGTAGAACTTGCTTATATCCAAAAAATTCCAAGTTTCCATATGAATTTTTTCACTACCTCAAAGAGTATGTTCAAAAGTCTTTGTGTCTTTTAATTTTGTGTGTGTTTTTAGTTAAGTTTATAGCAGTATAATTTACAACAGCGAAATTTACTCTTTTCAGTGTATAGTCTGTGAGGGTTTATTTTTGTTTTGTTTTGTTTTTTCAGACAGAGTCTCACTTTGTGACCCTTGGTACAGTGCAATGGCATCTGCTCACAGCAACCTCCAACTCTTGGGCTTAAGTGATCCTCTTGCCTCAGCCTCCCAAGTAGCTGGGACTACAGTCGCCCGCCACAATGCCCAGCTATTTTTTAAAGACGGGTCTCTCTCTGCTTAGGCTGGTCTCAAACTCCTGAGCTCAGGTGATCATCTACCCACCTCAGCCTCCCAAGTGCTGGGATTACAGGCATGAGCCACTGTCTGGCCCCAGTCTGTGAGTTTTAAAAGACATGTGGAGTTATGCAACCAGTACCACAATCAAGGTAATAGAACAGTTCATTACCTCCCCAAATAAACTTTCCTGCTTTTGATTTTTTCCTGACTTGACATTTGTTTGTAGGAACATTTTTACTCTTTATTTTAGGAAAGTCACTATACTTTTGGAGCAGAAACCCCAATACTTTGTTTTGTCTGTTTATTTGTGTGGTACTTACTGTTATCACTAGCTAGTACACAGCATTAGAGAACTCACACATCTGTAACTTATGTGTAATAAATTTTTATATAGCCATTAAAAATCCTGTTGTGAGGCTGGGTGCAGTAGCTCACGCCTGTAATCCTAGCACCCTGGGAGGCCAAAGTGGGAGGATCCCTTGAGCTCAGGAGTTTGAGACCAACCTGAGCAAGAGCAAGGCCCCATCTCTAAAAATAGCCAGGTGTTATGATGGGCTCCTGTCATCCCAGCTACTTGGAAGGCTAAGGCAAGAGGATTGCTTGAGCCCAAGAGTTTGAGTTTGCTGTGAGGTATGACACCAGGGGACTCTTCCCAGGGTGACAAAGTGAAACTATGTCTTAAAAAAAAAAATCATATTGTGGGAGAATATTAATGACAGCCAATTCTGTATGCTTATGTTAAATTTCAAATGGTATAAAAGTATGTTAAGAATCATTCTTCCTTGGTTTGAAAAGTTAACTTACACATAGAAAAACCACTGGGAGATATAGTACAAAATTTTAATAGTGTTTCTTATCCCTGAATAGTGAGATTTTGGGTGATTTTCTTCTTTGTGTTTTTGGTATTGTTCTGACTTACTATAATGAATATACATTATTTTAATATTCAGAAGGCCATCCCTTATTAGAAAAGATTTGCTGTTGCCCTATTTTAAAATAATATTTTAAAGATAACTATTCCAGTGTATATTTGAATTTTATTATAATTTTATGTTGGTAGTCAAAGTTTTTCTTTATTATAAATATATACATTTATTTATTCATAGCTGAGTCATATGTAAAATTACTAATTTTATTTTCCTACACAGTTTAATAATTTTTACTTTTTCCTTTGCATACTTCTTTATGAAACGGTCAGTAATTCACCTATAAACTCCTTGTCAGGTTTAGCACTCTCCTTAAGTCATTCAGATGTTATACTCTGTTAATTTCGTCTTTTTTAGAAACTTCTAACTTGCTCCAGTTTGGACTTGGTTATCCACTAAGGCTGGTGTACAGCTCACATCCTGATTACCCCCTTCTCCATCATCCTGGAAATACTTTTTGCCTGGTCTAGGTTGCATTCTCAACTTTTTGTGTAACTTGTCTTTTTCTTGATTTCCTTCCTCATTTCAGTGAAGCACATCACTGTGCTTCATCATCCGATTTCTTCCTAAGAACATAAGATTAATTTTATAAAACGTACACTTGGCCAGGCTTGATGGCTCACTCCTATAACCGTAGCACTCTGGGAGCCTGAGACAGGAGGATTGTTTGAGCTTAGGAGTTGGGGATCAGTCTGAACAAGAGTAAGACCCCGTCTCTACTAAAAATAGAAAAACTAGCTGGGTGTGGTTGTGGGCAAATGTAGTCCCAGTACTCAGGAGACTGAGGCAGGAGGATCACATGAACCCAGGAGTTTGAGGTTGCCGTGAGCTAGGCTGATGCCATGGCACTCTAATCTGGGCAACAGAATGAGACTCTGACTTTAAAAAAAAAAAAAAATTTTACACTTGAAAATGTTTTTCTACCATCATACCTAATCGATACTTTGGGTAGAAAATTCTAGGCTGGAAAGAGTTTTTCTTCAGGACAAGGAATTTGTTCTGTAACTGACTGTGAACAATCATTTGAGACCATCCTTTCTTCAGGATTTTTTTTTTTAAGACAGAGTCTCACTCTTTTGCCCACTATAGAATGTTACGGTGACATAGCTCACAACAACCTCAAACTCTTGGGTTCAAGCAATCCTCTTGTTTCAGCCTCCCGAATAGCTGGGACTACAGGTGTCTGCCAAATGCCTGGCTAGTTTTTTGTTTTTGTTTTTGTTTTTTTTTAGTAGGGTCAGGTCTTACTCTTACTTAGGCTGGCCTCAAACTCCTGAGCTCGGCTCGGTGCCTATAGCTCAACCGGCTAAGGCGCCAGCCACGTACACCTAAGGTGGCGGGTTCAAATCCCCAGCCCGGACCCGCCAAACAACAATGACGGCTGCAACCAAAAATAGCCGGGCGTTGTGGCGGGCGCCTGTGGTCCCA
>CAUYTI010093335.1:0-37514 GCA_963575145.1 Galago senegalensis
TTTAGATTAGTCTCATAATAGGGGTGTGTACATTGGATACTTTTTCCTCCATTCTTGTGATACTTTGCTCAGAAGAACATTCTCCAGCTCCATCCATGTGAACATGAAGGATGTAAATTCTCCATCCTTCTTAATGGCTGCGTAGTATTCCATGGTGTACATATACCACAGTTTATTGATCCATTCGTGGATCGATGGGCACTTAGGCTTCTTCCAAGGGGGTCCTCAAACTTTTTAAACAGGGGGCCAGTTCACTGTCCCTCAGACTGTTGGAGGGCCAGACTGCAGGCCCCAGGACCAGTCGGCTGCTGAGCAGGACAGGCAGCGGCATGAAAATACCAGGAAGGCCGAATAAATGTCCTCAGCAGGCCGCATGTGGCCCACAGGCTGCAGTTTGAGGACCCCTGCATGGGCGCTGCGCTGAGCCATGTCATTGTCATTTGAACCTGCAGTTCCCTAAGGACAAATTATATTGATCACCTTCTCTTCCTAGATCCTCTGTGGTGAGGCCATTTTGTAATTGGATTGTTTTCCTATTGTGAGGTTTTACGTGTTCTTTGTCTATTTTGGATTTAAGTCCTTCGTCAAACATGTCTTTTGCAAACATTTTCTCCCATTCTGTGCCTTATCTTTTGACTACTTATCTTTGTGCCTTTCATAAAGCAGACATTTTTAATTTTCATGAGTTCTAAGTTCCCAGCTTTTTCTTTTCTGAGTGGTGCCCTCGACCTGTCATCTCATCACTCATCGCCAAACCTTGAATGATTTTTAAATACGTTTTCTTATGTAACCACTATACCCCTGATCTGAGGCAGGGGATATATCTCCATTTTATAGGAGAAAAAAGAGAGAATGGGTATGCACGAAAAGAGAGTGTGTAGACAAAAGCAGGCCAAGGGCAACATTAAAAGGCTTCAGAGTTCCCTGTTCAGCCTTAAAATTCATGACCATTTGACTACGTCTTCTATTACATAGCTATATTCCTTTTAATGCAAACATTATGTTATGGTTGCCAGAGAACACACACACCCCCACCACCAACGCTGGGATAAAACCAGTGTGTTGTTAGCAGATGCTGTGTTTATTGATGGGGTGACTTTACATCCCCCAGCACAGTGATACGCTCCTTTCAGAAATATTTATTTGTACCTCAATGTGGGGAGTACATGGCCTTGAAGGAAAGGGCAAGGTCAAGTACTTTGTGAAAGTCACACAGCTAGCAAGTGTCAGACGCAGAATTTAAGTCCTGAGTGAGCAGACTACAAAGCCAGGGTCCCAGGAGCCTTCAGGGCACAGTATATGAGCCAGCACCTGTGTCCTTGGCTCAGGGAGGCTGATGCCATCCTGACTCCTGCCAGTCAAGGAGGCCCCTTCACCTTTCGCCATCCACCTGGCCCTCCTCTGTCCTTCGCAGCCTTTACAATCCCACCAGTGTTTTTCAACCTTATTTTATTTCCTGGCACACTTGAACCTACAGTGAAACTTCCATGGCACGCTTAAATTATCTTGACCAAACAAAAAAGAGTAAAAGAAAAAAGAATATACTTACTGTACTGTGCTTTGAAGTTCTTTGGAAAATAGTTCATTAAGGATCTTTAGAAATTTCCGTGGCGCCTCTACGATCCTCTCACTTTCCCACCAGTGTGCCCTCATGCACATGGGTTAAAAATCACTGCCATAAAAAAAAAAAATCACTGCCATGTAATTCAGGCTTCCCTCTCCCTTCAAAGCCTATGTTAGAAAAGGGCGGAAAGCTACCCCAGGATACGATTGTCCCTAAAACATGTGAATGTGGGGAGCAACCAGCCTTAGGGCAGGGGAAAACTACTATTACTTTTAATAATAAAAAAAAACCTTTCTGTGCCCAAATAATTTTTGCTGAAACAATAATGCACGTAATAAAACCGAGGGAACTTGTAATTATTCCCAATTAAACCGTGTAGCAGCGCCTCCCTGGCTGTGAGAACCCTTTATTTCCTGGTTTGATTGTGTTTGGTGGCTGGGGCTGGAGTAGCCACAGTTCTGAAAGCAGCAGCTTCTCGAGAGAAAGAGGTCATTCTCTCCGAGGAATGCTTGGCCCTCCAGAGCTCGGATCTGACTGGCTCCTCTGGAGAGAAATGGGGGCTGCAGACGTCCTTCTTCGAGAGCCTGCTCCCAGAGTCCAGCACTGGACAAGGCAGGCTCTTTGCTGTTTTATCTGGATTTTATGCACCCAGCAAACATTATGGTGTGTTAGGCACAGACACCCCCAACTCCAACCTCCCCCTAAGGATCCAGGGGCCTCAAGCATGTTCTCTTTGTCCCTCATGCTGTCCTGCAATCCATGACCTAAATGTAAGTCTCTGCAGTGCGGATGGACGACTAATTCTGTGACCCTACTTGACCGCTCTGGGCCACTTTCTTCTCACCTGTGAAGCAGGAGTGACAGGACTCTAGGTGGGGCTGGCAGGATGCTCTCACCTAGCTCATTTGAAGGAGATTGCTAGTCTAACAGGAACAAAATGGCAAGCAGATGACTGTGCCACCAAGGCTGGCCTTCAAAGCTTGCTGCAAATCTTTAGATGCTTTTGGTGGCACATGTTTCCTCCCAAGCATATGTAAAGCACTTAGCACAGCGCACTAACTCGGGGTTAATGCCCTTTCCTTCCCTTTTTTTGCAACTGCTTCAAAGAGCCCCCACCCACTTCAGCATGCCTCACTGCCTGCCGCAGGCAGCTCTGCCCCACCCCCACTGAAGCCTGAGCCTCAGGCACCTTCAGGGAAAGCTCCAGGATGACCGTTGCTACAGATGCCTCAAAGACCCCAAATCGGTTCCGAGACCCGCTCCAATCAGTGTGACTAAGGAATGAAACTGGAACTACAGGCAGTTTGGAGAGATTAACCAGCTCTCCCACCAAGAGGCCAGGCAACCTGTGTTACTAAATCTCTCTACCAGATTAAGCCTGAGCCCACAGATCCCCCACAGGCTTGGACAGATGTGACAGGATGGGACACTTGCTAGGCCTTAGTCCAATAAGGCAGCTAAAATTAGATGGAGCGTGAGCACACAGCCCTGTTGCTCTCTTGGTGTTATTGGTAGAGGCAGTGGCAGCCTTGAAAAGGTGTCAACCGAAAGACTCGAGCTGGACCCCGGCTCCACCATGTGCCAGCTATGTGACTTGGGTGAGTGGCTTTGCGTCTCTGGGCCTCAGTCCCTTCAACAGAAAAATGGACCTCATTGTATGTATTTCACAGAGCTGTGAAGGGTTCTGAGATCATAGGTTCAAAATTTATTTCCTCGAAGAGCCTGTGCATGAAATACGGGGGGTGGGGGGGTGTTCCTGGCTGGGATAACCTGGCCTGTGCATGAAACACGGTGGGGTCATCCCTGGCCGGAGGGTCGAGTCCTGTCTGTGGTCTGGCTGACTCTTCCTCCGTGCTCCATGCTCCTTGGCGCCCTGCACCTGCAGTTTCCTCTTACTCAACCGTGGCTGCTCAGAGACCCAGCGATATGACATATGATATCCTTGCTTTCCCACACCTGGCCCTGCATAGCTTCCTAGAAATGCACACCATGTGACTTGCACTTTGTAACTGATGCAACCCTCTGTGATCCTCAACTAATATATCTACCAGGATGCCCCATCTAGACGCTATGCAGATCTTCACGAAAGTGTTGAGGTACACACAAATCAAGAAACACAAAATCTGCACAGACAGAAACAAATGAAGCCTGCCCAGCAATACTGATCAGCTGAGCACGCTGAAATGTCCACGGCTGAATCAGAAAGGACGCTGTTGACTGTGTTCCTTGAAAGTGAAATGATGGACCATAACACAGTCTGTCTCAAAATTTTCTTAGTGACCCAGACTGAGGGCAAGGAGTAGGTCTGCTTCACCCAGGGTGCCGAACTAGACACATAGCGAGGTTTATGTGGAAGGCAGGGGAAAAAATGGGAAGGGGGGAGAAGGGGAAAGAAAGAAACAGAACCCCACCCCCCAACAGCAGCAGTTGACCTGGCCAGTTCTACCCACTCAGCATCTGGGCAGACACACACTCACTTCTCTCCCCGAGGCTAGAGTCCTCCCCGAGGTATTTTTAGTGTTCCTGGTCAAAAGCTACAAAGTTCACAAAGCCCAGCTATGGCTTTTCTCTCTACCAGGACTTTCCTCTGTGAGTTTAATGACTCGACCAGTTACCCGAGGGTTATGGTTGTGATGGGGTTGTCAGGGGTTACGGGAGAAGATCCCCAATGTAATCTCCCTGTGAAGATGGGTGAGAAGGATCCACCTTCTGTTCATTGCCCCTTGATACGATGCTGTCTTCAACCCCCCAGGGGTTACCTTTTTTGGTCTAGAATGCCTCCAGACCCCACCCTCACACTCTGCAATGTCCGCCACCACCATGCTGGTAACAGCCAGTCTCTCCAGGTTACCCGTACTTATCCTTCAAAATGCAACTCGCAGGTGACCTGACTAGCAAGGGAGGCTGTCTGCACAGCAGACCTGCAGAACAGTTATTAAGAAACCTGAAAGTGGCTCAGCGCCTGTGGCTCAAGTAGCTAAGGCACCAGCCACGTACACCCAAGGTGGCAGGTTCGAATCCAGCCTGGGTCCGCCAAACAACAATGACAGCTGCAACCAAAAAAAAAATAGCTGGGCGTTGTGGCGGGCACCTGTGGTCCCAGCTACTTGGGAGGCTGAGGCAGGAGACTCGCTTGAGCCCAGGAGTTAGAGGTTGCTGTGAGCTGAGATGCCACAGCACTCTACCCAGGGAGACAGCTTGAGGCTCTGTCTCAAAAAAAAAAGAACCCTGAAAGTGAGGCAAATCTCAACGCCTAGCGCCTCTCAGCTCTGTGACCTTGGGAAAGTCACCTCCCACCTCAGTAGCTCAGTTTGCCCATCTGTATAATGGGAATGATGGCATAGTCCTCACAGGTTGCTACAAGAAGTAAATCGGTAGGTGAGTGCAAAGAGCTCGGCACGGCACTTCACATATACAAAGCTCCAAATGGGTGGCAGCTGTGCCTGGGAAGGACTCGTTCCTCGGCCCCAGACTTGAGGCGTCCCTCCTCCCACTCCTGTGGCGCCCTGTGCTTGCTCCCACAGCTGCCCTTCATCTCTCTGCTTTTTTTTTTTTTTTTTGAGACAGAGCCTTAAGCTGTCCCCCTGGGTAGAGTGCCATGGCATCACAGCTCACAGCAACCTCCAACTCCTGGGCTCTAGAGAGTCTCCTGCCTCCGCCTCCCAAGTAGCTGGGACCACAGGCGCCCGCCACAACGCCCGGCTATTTTTTGGTTGCAGCCGTCATTGTTGTTTGGCGGGGTCCAGGCTGGGATTCGAACCCACCACCTTAGGTGTACGTGGCTGGCGCCTCAGCTGGTTGAGCTATAGGCGCCGAGCCCATCTCTCTGTTTTAATATCTGCTCCTTACTGGTGGTCCTAGACTATGAGTGCACTGCTCATAGACGGGAACCCTCCACCTTGCCCTCTTCACCATCTAACGCTGGGGTGGGCTGTCCCAGAGTGAATGAACTAGTGGGACAAACGTATGCATGAATAAATGGCATGAATGCGCAGCTCTTTAGGCCACGTTGACAGCAATGCTCATTCTCAGCCCCATTAGGGCTGAAGATGGGGCTGCCCGGATGCCCAGAGGGACTCTGGTCTGAACCCTGCCTAGGATGCCACCGTCAGCCCATGAGGAGAGGGAGCTGCAGGGACCACGAGACTAAAAGGTGGATTTTTGTTACTACTAACTTTAACCCTCCCGCCCCCTCCCAATGAGGTCAGAATGCAGACAGTCATTCATTCATTTAACAAATATTTATTGAGCCAGACAGACACAGTTCCAGGCAATGGGATACAGCAGAGGATTAGATGGGCGTAGTTCCTGGAGAGAAAAGGAAGGATGACTCTACCTGTATTCTATGATGAGAGGAGGCATAAACCAACGTCACCTAGGGCTTTGGAAGGAAGAAGAGAAAAGAGGAGAAGCAACGGACAGGCAGTCAAGAGGCCCAGAGTCTTATTTTTGCTTCCAGCACAGTCATGTTAACCAAGACACTGAGCTTCTCTCCGCTTCTGGAACACTGGCTTACTCAGGATGGCCTGTCTGTCCTACCCACCATAAGTTCGGGCACTCCTACTGGGAATGATGACAGAAAATGCTACAAGGTCATGGGCAGATGGCGATTGGTTGGCTCATCATTCACCTCTGCACACGTCTACTTTTTCATCTGTACAATGGGGACAGCAGTCCTCACCTGACCACCATAGGGGATCACCAGGGGTCAGAACCCAGCCTGTGGAAGGAGAAAGTCCTTGTCAGCAACGAGGAGCTCTGACAGCATAACTCTTTGATGCACTCACCAGTTTCAAGGTCTGGCTTTCCCGGGTAGCTCAATTGGTCTCTGATTCTCAGTGTTCTCATCTGAAAAATGGGAATAATAATTCCTGTCCCACACACTCCACAAAGACGGCTATGAGGAACCTTCACAGGTGTTGCCACGCTATGTAAACAGCAAGTGCTCTGTAAATTTGAGGGGTGATTATTCTTTTTGTCATCATGAAGGATTATGTTCACCACAGTACAACGGGACATAACTCCAACTTTCTGTCCACACTACGGTGTGTGGGCATCAGCTTTCCCTCTCTGAGCCTCTTTCTACTTCCCTGTCAAATGAGGACTTTAGATTCTCTTGAAAAGTCAGGATGTTGGCTCAGCGCCTGTGGCTCAAATGGCTAAAGTGCCAGCCACATACACCTAAGGTGGTGGGTTCGAATCCAGCCCGGGCCCACCAAACAACAATCATGGCTGCAACCAAAAAATAGCCCGGCATTGTGGCGGGCGCCTGTGGTCTCATCTACTTGGGAGGCTGAGGCAGGAGACTTGCTTGAGCCCAGGAGTTGGAGGTTGCCGTGAGCTGTGATTCCACAGCACTCTACAGGGTGGGGGTGGGGGAGGGGCAGCTTGAGGCTCTGTTTCAAAAAAAAAAAAGTTAGAATGTTAATGGCTTCAAAAACAAAAAAGTGATACTCACTAATGATCTCTATTATTTCAGGTAGTCTAGACCTAGGGTCCAGGCTGCGTATTACAAAGTCTGAAAGGCCTCAGGGCCACAGGCCTGTTTCTGAGTCCTTACTGTGTCCTTACTGCTCCTGCGGCTCCAGACTTCACACCCTCACTCACTAATGCCCAAAGGCAAGAGGAGGGAAGTTTTGTCTCGGATCTCTTAAGAATAAGGAAAACTTTCCCAGATGTGCCCCTTGTATTTCACGGTGGGGAAGGGGTGAGGGGCAGAGGCAAGAAAGGGACCATGTGCCTCTTACCTAAACAAGTCAGGGAAGGAGAAAAGGAACCACCACAAAAAGCAACAAAATCCGTGTTCTGAGGAGAAAGAAGATGGCAAAGGCTGTTGGGTCGGCAACGCCCAGCTGCCAACACACATCCGGGGTGCTCTCAGGTCCATTCCAGCAGCAACGTGCAGAAACCTGAGATCAGCCTGAGGTCATAGACCATCCCAGGAGGGGCTTAGCCACGAAACCCCTTCCTCGTGGACCCCCAGACTCCAAGTCCTACACTGCCCCTTCCAGATGGACGGAGTGGTAGGTGGTGCTGATGAGCAGCCCAGGACCTCTATGCCTGCGAATCAGTCTGGGCCCTGCAGAGCACTCGGCCAGGCTGCAGCACTGGCACGTTCCCGGATTGTGTTTCTAAAACCAGCTTAGCCTGCCAGGGCCTACGCTGATGATCACTCACTTTCCTTCCTGTGTCTTCTGATAAATAGCAGAAACCAAAGACAGGGACTTAAATAAGATAAAAGTCTTTTATTCCCCCCAGGTAAGAAGTCCAGCAGTGAGCAGCCCAGGGAACCCAAGTCCCTCATACCGTTTGGCTCTTCCATCCTCACCGCAGACTCACCGTCAAGGCCCCTCTGGGGGCTGAGGTTGCTTCTGTGATGCTATCAGTGCGTCACACCCTAAAAGGATGAGGGCAAAGTCGTATCCATCATCCCCCACCTACCTCTCTTCTCAAAGAGCTTTCCCAAAATTCCACCCCAAAACCAATTCTTTTTTTTTTTTTTTTTTTGGAGACAGTCTCAAGCTGTCACCCTGGGTAGAGTGCTGTGGCTTCACAGCTCACAGCAACCTCAAACTCTTGGGCTTGAGCAATTCTCTTGCCTCAGCCTCCCAAGTAGCTAGGACGACAGGAGCCCCCCATAATGCCTGGCAAACCAAAACCACTTCTTATATCTCATTTGCCAGAACTTGGTCTCAGCATCACACTGTGTTGCTAAGAGGCTGGAAAATAGGCTTTTAAACTGGGCATGTTGCAACCCCCAATTCATTTAAACCCAGAAGAGGAGAACAAATACCACCAGGCAGCTGGCAATCTCCACTACAGTCCCAGGGCTGACAATGAGAGAGCCCTGGATGAAAACTCCAGGCAGTTGAGAACTGCAGAGTGTTGAGGGACAGGGGACACTGGTGTGTTGCTGTTTGTTTGGTTTTGGCTGGCTTTCATTCGACTACTTATGGGACTCCAGGCATGTCACTCACTTCTCTGAATTTCCGCTAATATAAAGGGTGGGACGCTAGAGCCACTGTGGCAAGATGAATGGGAGAACAGATACAGTCTTTCATCTCTTCGCTTAGTTATTCACTGAGAATCTGCTGAGGCACCTTCTGTCTACCAAGTGGTAGGCTGGGCATTGTGGATTCAGAGGTTCACAAAAATCCTGCTTCCAGGAGTTGATAGTCACTTGAAAAGAGCCCAGGAAACATGCATGGCAAGCAATTGTGCCAAATTCTGCACTAAGAAATTGGAGCCTGGAAGAAGAGCACAAACAGGGATGCTCCAAGGCATCGTCAGGACGCTGAGAAGACGCACAGGGGCTTGTGGGTAGAGGAAGTCGGGAAGCACAGGCAGGAGACCCGCGTGTGAACAGGTGTGAACCCTGAAAAACCATAACGTGTTCCAGGGATATTTTCCCACACAACATTGGTCCTTGCATAGAGGTTCTGGTTTCTCAACCCTTTCCACCCACTGGTATTGTTTATTCTGCTCGTTTGAAGTCAAGCAGACATGAAGTCAGTTCCCAGATAGCTCATTTAACGATGCAAAGTCAGGCTCGGTGCCTGGGGCTCAAGTGGCTAAGGCGCCAGCCACATACACCTAAGGTGGCGGGTTCAAATTCAGCCTAGGCCCTCCAAAAAACAACAATGATGGCTGCAACCAAAAAAAAAATAGCCAGGTGTTGTGGTGGGTGCCTGTGGTCCCAGCCACTTGGGAGGCTGAGGCAGGAGACTCGCTTGAGCCCAGGAGTTGGAGGTTGCTGTGAGCTGTGATGTCAGAGCACTCTACCCAGGGGGACAGCTTGAGGCTCTGTCTCTGCAAACTCAGGCCAGGGTTTGCATGGGGCCTGCTTCAATGCCTGAGTGCCCTCAGCCCCTGGAGGTAAAGACTAAATGAGATTTCATGTGTAAGCACGACTAGCGGTCCCAACACACCTACAGCCAGGGCTCCCTCCCCTCCCCACAGCTGCAGGGAGCCAGGAAGGCAAATGGCTTAAGGAGAGCAAAGGCAGTTTCTGTGTCTATGGTATTCCTAAGTTCTAACAGGAACAGGAAAAAAAATCAGGTGAGAGAGAAGCCACGATGGCTGCCAAGGAGTGGACGGCATTGTTCAGCCCTGGAAAAACTGCTGCCAAGGGCTTTGAAAGCAGGGAATAGGTCAGCAGCTCACCAGAGAACAACGCGCGGCCTGTCACCTCCCTCCATCATTCCCATGGCTCCCCGCGCCGGTTTCCGCCTCTGGAACATGGGAAGGTGATCCCTGCCCTGCAGGGCTGTCTGGGCTGTGTGCACCGCCCAGCAGCAGGGTTGTGCATTGGAAAGTACGGGCCATCCGAGGAGGGACGCAGTCTCTGTCTGCACAGCGCTGCCAGGCTGGTCTCCTCGCCCCCCATGCTTCCTTCAGGGTCTCCTCCACCCCAAGCTCTCCCTCCTCCCTGTCACCTTCTAAATCCTCCCCGCCTTTGACAACTGCTTTTCTCAGAATCCCCTTCTGGTGATGCTAACTATAGTGTTCTCATGCTGTCAAGGTGTCTGCAGACTGGGCCCCGCCGTGACAGTGGCTCTTCCTTCTGCAGTCTGGGGCGCACTGTGACAGGCGCTCTTCCTTCTGCAGACTGGGCCGCACCGTGACAGTGGCTCTTCCTTCTACAGACGGGGCCGCACAGTGACAGTGGCTCTTCCTTCTGCAGACTGGGCCGCACCGTGACTGTGGCTCTTCCTTCTGCAGACTGGGCTGCACTGTGACCGTGGCTCTTCCTTCTGCAGACTGGGCCGCACAGTGACAGTGGCTCTTCCTTCTGCAGACTGGGCCGCACAGTGACAGTGGCTCTTCCTTCTGCAGACTGGGCCGCACAGTGACAGTGGCTCTTCCTTCTGCAGACTGGGCCACACAGTGACAGTGGCTCTTCCTTCTCCAGACTGGGCTGCACCATGACAGTGTCTCTTCCTTCTGCTAAGTTTATATTTTTGTTCCTGTTCTGTCTTTCTCATCTCACTCAGCAAGGACCCCGCTGTCTCCACTTCCCCCTTATAGTCACTCTCCGAGGGCCCTCCCTCTGCCCCCCACCCGTTGCAAATCTCACCTTGCTTCACTGCTGCAGTCAAGACCACCTTCCCTGTGCACTCCACCGTGATGGTTTCAGTTCCCCAGATGCACCGTGCTCTGGTTCCCCTTCTCCCCATCATCCTTCAGACAGCACCTGCTTCACCTTCACCTCCAATCCTGCTCAGATAAGTTTGGCTGCTGTGAGTTCCCCTGCTCCCTGGGCTCCCCCGCAGCCATGCTCAGCACTGCTGAAATCAACCAGTTGCTCCCTTTCTCCCTCTCTCACAAACCAGGGCTGTCTCTCTCATTCTTCAGGTCGCCCCCAGCACCTAGTGCAGTGCCTCCCCAGGGCGGGTGCGCGAGTGACCCATCCACCCTTCACTCTGCACTGAGCTCACAGCAGATGAACAGACGTCATCACCCACGAGTTCAGTCCAGCAGCATTTCTCCAGTGCCTACTACGTGTCAGGTTCCAGGCTAGCTCCTGGAATAAAATGATAAGTAAATCTAAATTTCTGTTCTCAAGAAGATACCAGGCAGGAGGAGGTAAGAAACAACAGCAGTGGACGGGGATGAAGCTGTAAGTACGGAGACATCCTTCCTGCCGTAGAAGAACTTTATCTCGGAGGATCGGGGAAGGCTTCTCAGAGGAGGGGGTAGCAATGGGACTTTTCAGAAAAATGGGAGTTTTCCAGGTTTAGGAAAGAGGACTGCGATGGCCAAGGTGGAAAGAAAGGTGTGTGCAAAGACAGGGAAGGAGGAAAAGGGCCACCAAATTCGGGAAGCTTTGAGAAGTTCATTGTCATGGGGTATGGGGCCCAAGAGGGGAGGGGAAAGTCTCCTTCTTTTTAAAGGCTGCATAACATTCCATCATATAAATTGTGGCATATGTATACCATGGAATATTGTGCAGCCTTTAAAAAGTTGAGACTTTACCTCCTTTACATTTACATGGATGGAGCTGGAACATATCCTACTCAGTAAAGTATTTCAAGAGTGGAAGAAAAAAAATATCCAATGTGCTTAGGACTATTATGAAACCAAGTTACAATCACTCACACTTTCATATGAAGACTAGATCACAACTATGACCCAAGATGAAGGAAGAAGGAGGAGGGATGAGAGGGGAGGGGAAGGTTAGATCGAGGGAGGGTGAATGGTGGGATCACACCATGGTGCTTAATGCAAGGGTACATGTCGGATCTATTAGTGTAGATTATAAATGTCTTGACACAATAATTGAGTAAACGAGATGAGGTATATTTCAACCACTGTGATGTAAGCATTCCTAATTCTATATGAAATCAGCACATTGTATCCCATAAATGCATTAATGTATACATGATCTATGTGTTCATTATTTAATAAAGAAAATTGTTTAAAAGAGGGGAGGGGAGGCCACGAGGCTTGAGAGGAAAGCAGGGTCTGGCTGGGAAGTACTGTGCATGCCACATAGGGCTCCCGCGGGCAGAGAGGGGTCAGGAGACAGCTTTGAGGTTTAGAAAGATGACCGTGACTCAATCTGGTCTCATTTCCTAACCTCCCTGCGCACAGGCCCTCACCCATCCTTCCATCCTTCCTCCTACAGACCAGTAGTTCCCAGAGGGTGGCCATGAACCAGCAGCATGGTATCAAGGAGGAACTTGGTGAAAATGCAATTCTCCAGCCCCACTGCACCCCAGTGGCATCAGAAACAGAAAGGTGGGGCACTTTAACAAGCTAAAGCACACTCAAGTTCAAGAACCCCTGATCCAGGCTCGGCGCCTATAGCTCAACCAGCTAAGGCGCCAGCCACGTACACCTAAGGTGGTGGGTTCGAATCCCCAGCCCGGACCCACCAAACAACAATGACGACTGCAACCAAAAAATAGCCGGGCATTGTGGCGGGCGCCTGTGGTCCCAGCTACTTGGGAAGCGGAGGCAGGACACTTGCTTGAGCCCAGGAGTTGGAGGTTGCTCTGTGAGCTGTAATGGCACCCTACCCAAGGGGACAGCTTGAGGCTCTGTCTCAAAAAAAAAAAAAAGAACCCCTGATCCAGACAATCCCGTCTCCTAAGAGACAGGACTAAGTTGCCGCCTTTAGCTAAGAGTTCTCCAGAAACACACCCCCGTGGAGGCCTCGCACCTACCAGCAGAGAGACAAGAGGCAGGAGGGTTCTTGCCCCGCATACCCCACGTATATTTCAGGATTGAGCTCAGACACGAATGAATCTGAGTCCTGGTATAGCACCGTGTGGCCAGGACGCTGATGGAGTGACAGCAGAGGGGCTCGGCGCCCTGCTCTGCCTGCTGAAGGCAGAGGGCCCGGCTAGAGTCTCTCTAGGGGCGCTTGCCTCCCTCCCCTGGCACAGGGCAGCTGCAGAAGGGGATCCCAGCTGTGCAGGGCAGGGCCCAGGGTGGGGGCACTCCAGCAAACACCGAGGACATATGTTTCATATTATATGCAACATTCTTTGTGGGAGCCCCAGTGAAAAACACACATGGCCAACCATCCCTTTCTCAGAAGGAGGGGCCCCAGGAAAGGGGATTTTGGCTACAGGCTTTATCAGCAGTTAGAAACAAAGTAAAAGCTCTGAGCTTGTTAGAAAAACTAACTGTGCTTCGGGCTTTCAAGTTCAAGGATCAGGAGATGGTCTGGATTATCAGCAGACACCTGAGGAGCCCCCTGTGTCTCAAGACAACAGCGGGAAGTACACAAGATTTGGCGATTACCCTTGATTTCTTTACCGTGTGGCATGAAGGACCCACCCCCTTTGCTGAACACTTCGCCTCCCCCGGCAGGTACTATGAAGAACCCTTGAAGGGATCTTTATTATCATTATTAGATGTAGAAAATGCAGAGGGAAATATTGTCTAAAAAATTATCTAGCAGCATGATATGGTGGGAAGAATGTGGATTTAAAGCAGGGGTCCTCAAACTTTTTAAACAGGGGGCCAGTTCACTGTCCCTCAGACTGTTGGAGGGCCAGGCTGCGGGCCCTGGGACGAGTTGGCTGCTAAGCAGGACAGGCAGCAGTGGCAAAAACACCCGGTGGGCCAGATAAATGTCCTCAGCGGTCTGCATGTGGCCCACAGGCTGTAGTTTGAGGACACCTGATTTAAAGTCATACAGAAGTGAATTATAGATCCCACCTTCACCAATTACTGGCTGTGTGACCTCAGGCAAGTTACTTTACTTCTCTGAACTTCTCACCTTTCTCATCCGCATAATGGGGTATCGGCCTCAAGCTTGGGTTACTGCAAGGACTAACTGATACCCTCTGTGAGTGTCCCAGGCTGATAGAGGGTACTAGATACAGGTGTAATGAATGCCTGGAGCTGCACCACCCGCCCATCCATCTTGGTTTGGAGACACTCCAAGACTCAGCTGTGCTCTGCACATCCCCTCACTGCAGGGACCAGCCTACCTCCTCCCCCTGCTGCTCCTCTGAAAGCCATTCTTCATCCTCACAGCTCTGGCAGCCTCCCCTCTGCCTCGATCAAGTTACAGACCCATTTGTTTTCTCCTCACAAAGCGCTGCAGTCTGTGAGATGACTCCCCCTTCCCCTCCAGCCTGGCGAGCTGGGCCAAGAGTTCAGCACCGGGTAGTACAGCCCCAGAGTTTCTCATTAAGGCACACAGAAAATGTCACAGCTGGCCCCATGTTCATTCTCTTGTATGTGTCTTCATCAGTTTCCAGGCCCCTGGAAGCAGCTCCCAGCACCCACTTCTTTTCAGCTGAGTAAGTTCCTGGGAGGGGAAGAGGGAGCTTCTTAAACCCACTCAAACCCGGCAGGTGTTGCTGAGAGATCCCATTCAAGGTGGAAGGGACAGCAACTAACATTGGCAGAATGCCTTACGTGGACCAGGCTCCTTTGTGTACATCTTTCAAATCTCAGCATGAGAACTGCTTTTCTGGGGGCCCCTTCCCTGACCCCCCAAACAGCCAGTGAAGTCCTGTCATATGTGCCCTTAGCAAGCTGCATATATGTGTTTAATGCCATATGTGCCCTTAGCAAGCTGAAAGTATGTGTTTAATGCCATTCTTCCCCTGTAAGCTTCAGTCCCCAACCAGAGCAGGTGCATCGACCCCATGTCAGTGCTGTGGGATAAATATTATTTTCTGGGTTTGGTAGAGAAGGCAGCTGAGACCCCGAGAGGCTTGAAATGGCTTGCCCAAGGTCATGCAGCCCGTAAGTGGTTGAGTGATGATTCAAACCCAGCTTATCACCGGCCCTCACAACATTTGGCTTATATTATGATCAGGCTGGAAATGTTAACAAAGGCAATTCTTAAAAATAAAGAAGCTGAAAGTGTCTGCCCATAATTCCACCTCCGGCCCCCAACGGAGCGTGATTTATGCTGAGCAAGAGGATTCTGAGGGCTTTGTACAGCCCACGGAAGGCAGAGGAGGAGGAGCAGGTCTGCCCTTGTCCCTCAGCTCCAGGGACGGACAGGGTCCTCACACTGAGCCCCTCCCAGCTTGTCCCCACCAGGGCAGGGTTTGGATGAAAAGTCCCAGGAAAACAAAGACCACATTTTCCCCTGTGAAGCAGAGAGGCCACTGCTGGAGAAACAATGGCCTCGCAGGGGATCAAAGGAGCTGAGCCCAGACTGGGGACAAAAGCTGAGACTCAGGTTGATAAGAATGACAACTTGCTCTTCCCTTCTCCTTGCAAAGGCCTCTAAGAGCCCTTTGAGCCCTCCCACCTTCCCAGCCTCACTGCCCAACTCCTCTCCCCTCCCCCAAACAGCAGCACTCCATTCGGGGCACAGTCTAATTACTCTTCCCCCGGACCCAGGATCCACTGCAGACTGCTTGCACAGAACCTGGCACCTGTCTGTGGTTATAGCTCTGATCATGCTGAATTACCATAACCATTTTCAGTACCTGCCTCTCCCCCCAGAACTTGCCACAAGGAGGCCACGACAATTTCCTAACAGCTCTGTACATGAGGGCCTGACAGAAGAGAGGACCATGGGTAAATGAATGGTGTAGAGATTAATTTATGCACCAGTGTTGTTTGAGAGCCTACCGTGAGCTGGGTGGAGTTCTAGGTTCTGGAAGGGGTGCGTCCTTTCTGAAGCTAACCTAGCTGGGTTAACAGGAGGCACTGGGCCAGGCTGAGAAGGCTTCCCAGAGGAAGTGACAGCTGAGCCAAGAGCTGAGGGATAAGTTACCAATAAGGAGTCAAAGGGCAGAGGGTGAGAGGATTAAATGTGTGTCATAGTTGGCAATTGGATGGGGCTGCCTATAGGAAAATAGGGCAGCTCACTAAAACGCCCACAAAGAGCTTGACGGCAGAAGTCAGGAGAGCAATCCAGAAAGTGTAAAGGTTAAATTCAAAGGCCCAGAGAGTCCGCTTTCACCCACGGTCACCCCTTCCTCTGGCAGATGGAGAACAACAGAGCCCGGCTCCCTGCTGGGATCCCAAATGTGCGGCAACTATTAGATGATTTGGGAAGACCCTTCTCCAGCCTGCAGAGATAGGCCCCTGGGATCAAAGGGCAAGGCATCCTCAGGAAACACCCCTCAGAGGACCAGGCTTCAGCCAGAATTTCCTTGAAGGGACTGCTACTTATCACAGCAGCAATAACAAGAAATGGTACCTTACGACATCGTGTTCCTTCAAAAACCACTTACAGTTTGCACCTTTACATAAATGGCTTCATTTCTTCTAAAATTAACATCAAGTCCCAGGTCTTAGAGTCAATGAGACTGGGTCTTTAATCAAGTCTTCTTGTTAACTGGGACCTTGGACAAGCCATGTCACCACTCTGAGGCTGAGTTTCCTCATTGGTCATTCGGGGCAAGTGCTCCCTGCTGGCAGGACTATGGTTAGAATAGTGTATTACCAAGTACCACAGATGGGGTGGCTTAAACCACTGAAATTTATTTCCTCATAGTTCTGGCAGCTGGAAGTCCCGATCAAGGTGTGGCAGGGCTGACTCTCCCTTTATCTTCCAGGGGCTTCCCTCTGTGTCCCAGCCCCTGCTTCTTATAAGGACGCCAGTCATATCGGACTAGAGCCTTCCCCAGTGGCTTCATTACAATTTAATTTCCTTTTCTTTTTTTTTTTTTTTATTAAATGATAGCTGTGTACATTAACGCAATCATGGGGTACAGTGTGGTGTTTTCATATACAATTTGAAATATTTTCATCAAACTGGTTAACATAGCCTTTGTGTCATTTTCTTAGTTATTGTGTTAAGACGTTTATGTTCTACTCTTAGAAAGATTCACTTGTACCCTTGTAAGATAAACTATAGAGGTGATCCCTCAAATCACCCTCCCTCCACCCATCTGCCCCCCTAATTTCCTTTATAAAGACCTGCATCTCCAAATACAGTCACATTCTGAGATACTAGGCTTTACGATTCCCACACATGTATTTGGGGGGACACAATTCAGCCCCATAACAGATGGAATGATGCTTCTAAATTTCCTCCCATCCCCTGGCACACAGCAGACATTGCATAGATGGCAGGTGTCACAGGTACTGGTGCCTCGGGAGGGAGTGTGGAATAGATGACTGAGGCTTCTCCCTCTTGTGCCGGGATGGACGACCAGGGGCCAGTGAGGTGCCTGGGTTCTCATCTGCCTTTCTGCCTGGGTACTCTCAGAAGACGTTGATGCCTTCTCTTCAGTTACCACAAAGGAAGGTACCCCATAACATCTACATTCCCTTCCTTCTCACACCGTTCCACTATAAGGCCCCAGCACTTGCCACTCTGAAACCCACAGGAAGGAGCAGAATCCTGCCATCTCAGTGCCCTTAGCTCACAGAGAACTCAGCTTCCTGCTGCTGCTACTGGGTGAGTAGAAGCTACTCCAGAAAACATTTGCCTTTCCCCTACTGCCCTTCCCAGAAAGTGGGAGGCAGCAGTTTTCCTAGAGACAATCAGATACGATAGCATCAGGCCAGAAGAAATAACTCAAGGAGCCCATTGTCTCCAGATCACCTGCTGTTCCCTTCGGCCAGATTCCTTCAGCCAACCTTCCGGGGCAGGACACAGGGCCAGAATATCACCTTCGAGGTAACTTTCTCATTGTGCTGCTTGTTCAGTGAGATGGGAACGAGGTTGTTGGTTTTTTTTTTTTTTTTAAAGACCATATCAGCACATCCTATTTGCAGCGCGGACCCAGGCAGTTCCTAAAGACTGGCTTTAGCCTATTGTATTTGCTTCCTCTTTGAACCCGGTCAAATCAAGATAGTGAAGCCAAAAGAGATGAGTGAGCAGAGGAGAGGCGCTGAAATGGCACTTTGGCCCTGCAGAAAAACAACTGAGCTTGGAAAGGGCACTCATGATCTTTAGGCCAGTGAGGCCTTACAGGGGGCCGGGGGTGCTCTCTGTGCCCTCCTCAAGCCTCACATTTTGCATTGATTTTCAAAATGACCCCAGGCTCATTACAGAAAAATTGGAAAACAGAAAAGTGGAAATAAGCGTATTACACATCTATGTGTGCCTACAGACGTAAACACATACCCACCTCCGCACACGCTCAGGCCGTAGGCCTGTCCTGCTGAGATGATGGTTAAGATAAAGGCTATGAGCACTCGGTATGTTTTACTCATCTCACTTTTTGTGAAGTTGAGATCATACTAGAGTTCAAGTTTTACATCTTTGCTGTTTTAATTAGCATATATCACAGGCGTGTTTTTTAAAGAAAAACGTTAATGCCTGCATAATATTTCACTGAAGTGATGTACCTCTGTGACCCAACCATTCTCCTGTGGTAAGTTGGTTCTCTTTCTCTTTTATTGATGACAACTTTTCTTTGATTTGTTAGGCTATAGTAATTAATGCTACTTTGGAGATTTATCTGCTTTAACTACCTTTTTCTGTGAAAATGTCACAACCTTGGCTCGGCGCCTGTGGCTCAAGTGGCTAAGGTGCCAGCCACATACACCAGAGCTGGCGGATTCATATCCAGCCTGGGCCGCCAAACAACAATGACAGCTGCAACCAAAAAACAGCCGGGTGTTGTGGCAGGTGCCTGTAGTTCCAGCTACTTGGGAGGCAGAGCCAGGAGAATCACCTGAGCCCAGGAGTTGGGGGTTGCTGTGAGCTATCATGCCACAGCACTCTACCCTGGCTCAAAAAAAAAAAAAAAGAAAGAAAAGAAAATGTCACATCCTTAATTCCATATGCTATATTCTTTTTCTTTCTTTTTTTGTTTTTTTTGAGACAATCTCACTATATATATATGTATAATGTATATAAATATATGTGTATAATGTATATAATATAATCTCACTACCCTCAGTAGAGTCCTATGGCGTCACAGCTCACAGCAACCTCAAACTCCTGGGATCAAGAGATTCTCTGGTCTCAGCCTCCCAAGTAGCTGCGACTACAGGTGCCCGACACAATGCCTGGCTATTTTTAGAGATGAGGTCTTGCTCAGGCTGTTCTTGAACTCCTGAGCTCAGGCAATCCACCCATCTCAGCCTCCCAGAGTGCTACGATTACAGGTGTGAGCCACGGTGCCCGGCCCCATATGTTATATTCTTAAACCAACCCTGAGAATCACGTAGAATTCACATGTAATAGACAAGGATGGCAGAGGCCATGTGATGAACCAGAGCCCACCGACTTCTACCCCCTTACCCTTCCTGTTAAAAGGAGGTTAACTGATGAGAACACAAACCCTCCAACAGTAGGTCCCATCAGGAAGAGATGGGGCAACTGGAAAAGAGACTTGTGACACAGAGACATCATCTGGCATCGGCCAGGTGGACAAACTGATAAAATAAAAGAAAAATCAAGCAGGCTTGGGCTGTACAGCCACAGAGGGCAGAACTGTGACACATGTACAGAAATTAGAGATGATTTCCACTCACGGTAAGGAGGAAGTGTGATGTATGGGTGAGTACAGGGAATTTACATGAGACAGGCTTGAATTTGGAAGCCTGCTCCGTTACTTACTGGTTGTGTGACCTTGGGCACGTCCCTTGAACTCTAGACAACTCATTCTCCATACATTAAATCACATAAGGTGAACATGATGATTAGCGGCACTGTGCATTTAGCGATGGATTGCTAAGTAACAGGGGCTCCAATAATGGGTACTATTATTTATCTCACCAAATTACGGCTGTTCAACCTTGGAACAGGCTGCTTTGTTGTTCGGAGACAGGAAACCCATCTGCTTAATACACAGTGCAGACCCCAGAGGTTAACTGGGTGATCTCTAATTCACATTTTAGGGAAATGGTGAGACAGAAGGCTGGGGCTAAAGGCCTGGCTCCATCGCTTAGTAGCTGAGGCATAAGGGCAAATGTCTCGCCCGTGCAGGCCCCAGCTCCTAGTGTAAAAGGGAGATAATAGTAACGGACTCCTCACGTGGCAACTGGAAAGGAGGAAAGACACTGTGAAGAGGTCAGCTCTCGATAGAACTGCCAAACCTTCTGCCACTGTCCATTAATTTTAGGATTATCATTCCTACTCCATGATGAGATCACTCTCCTGGGGCTACATGTAGAAAATACACTGAGCTTCTGATGAAACTGCTGTCCTCAGCCTCTGTGGCTCTTTCACGGTGGTCACAGAATTTTAGAGTGTTGTTTGGAGAGAGCTGGTCGGGAGGTGCAGTACACACCTGGATTTGGAAGGGCCTAGGAAGCAGCCTGGGGAGCTGCCTTCCACCTCCAGGAACGTGTATGGTATTTGCAGAGCACATGTGGCCTCTTCTCTAGGATTGAGTCAGGGACCATGAGGACCCTCCCCCAACCCCTCACCTCTGGGCACGAGGCACACACAAGTTTCAGACACAGCTGACCCCTGGGCTGGAATGCAGTGGGCAGGGCCTGGCACATCGTCCATCAATTTTCTAGGGACGGAAAGATCCCAGAAGCGCAGCGTGGATTCATCCGTCTGAGGGTCTTTAGGGGGTTTATCTCTTCACTGATCACAGCAACTAACTGGTACCTTTCACTCAAACACCCATTACGTGAGGCCAGACATTCCTGGCCTCACTGCACAGACTGCCATCAATCACTTAGGAATAGACAGGACTTGCGTGCTGGGGAAGGGATGGCTGGTAGCAGCTTCATCCCATAAATCCGGGTTAAGTGCTTCTTAGCCAACATTACCTTTCCTCCATGGAAGATGTGGGATTCAGTGTCCTCGAAAGCACAACTGAGCTGTTGAAAGCTTTGAAGCCAGGTAGGCCTGAATGTAGATATCAGTTCTGGCATTTATTATATGATATAAAGCAAGCTGATATGTGAATTAAATGAGATAATGTGTGCTGGGGCCTTAGCCCACTGCCCAGGACACAGCGAACACTCCACTAAAGTTATCTGGTATCAGCTGTTGTACAAGCTATGTGATCTTAAGCAATCCACTTTGCTTTACTGAGCCCCAGTTTCCTCATCTGGAAACCACCTCAACCAGAAAAGGCAGTTGAGAAGGAATCAAGTGGGTTCCCCGGCAGAGCCAGCTGGGTTCATTTTCTACTTCTGGTTGTTTAATGGTTTAATGTCTTAGAGCTTCAAGATCTTTATCTGTGAAATACAAATAACAATACCCATTTTTTAGGGCTGCTGGAAGAATTAGAGATAATATCTGGAAAGTACCTCGTGAAAAGCAACTATGACATCATTGCCGATGGGTGACTGGCAGAGTGATTACCACCTTCTTTTTAAACAGCAGCAATTTAAATTTGCTGTCTGAAGCCGCTGTCTTCTCCAAAGGGTGGAACAGGATAGTCACAAGCCAATGTGGTGGCAAGCGGGCACTGAGGTAGGTGCCGTGGACACAGCCGATGCACCACATCAATTGAACCAGAACCAGGCTCGGATTACACAGGCAGCCACGGAGTGCTTTTGTGGCGGAGATGAACACTCTCCCATCTGTCCTTCCCAGTGGCTCCCTGCCCTGGTTTAGGAGCTGAATATTCCTTTAGAATCAAATTCAAGGACTAGCCAAAATAAAACAAACCCTCAGCCTCCAGTTCCCAACTCCTTGCTCAAAGAGCACAATGGATCCCTAATATCCCCCAATAAAGTTCAAAACCAGAGCACAAAGTCAAGGTCTTCTGCAATTTTCCACAACTCTTCACAAGGAGAGCTCACGGATGCCCTGCTGGGGGCCAGGGAGTCTGGACGAGGTGTCAGGCGCCCCTTAGCTCAAGCCTGGCCCTGCCAAGTGGGGCCTAAGTTGTGTGGAGGAAACTTCCCCGGAAAAGAAAAGTGAAAATTCTTCCAGCACGGCAAGATGAGACACGGGGTTAGGCGCTTCCCGGGTTATCTCAGTTAATCTGCCAGCAGCCCCTCTGAGGCAGACATCCTTCCTGTCTCTGCTTTGCAGATGTTAAGATGGAGCTGAAGGGCAGTGAGAAAGCCCGTGAGCTCATTCCCCTGCGTGTCAAATGGGGTCCTGACAACCCCCCATTGCATCTCTTGTATTAACTGGATGGAGCTGAAGAACATTCTCCCCGGTAAAGCATCAAAAGAATGGAAAAGCAAGTATCCAATGTACTCAATGCTAATATGAAGCGAGCAGATAAACAAATACATGCCCATACAGAGGAAAAACTCAGTTAAACTCAACTGGGCAGGAAAGGGGAGGATAAAGGGGGTGTGGAGGAAGGAGGGGACTTGCACAAAGTAGGGGTATGTGGCGCAAGTCTGGGGGAGGGACACACTGCAACTTGGACTTTACCTAACAAATGCAAGCAGTGTAACTTAATCATCTGTACCCTCATGTTAATCCGAAATTTAAAAAGAAAGAACACCTCCCGAGAGGAAGTACGAGGACACTCCCCACCCCAAATGCTGCTAGGCCCAAGGCTGTGGCCACCATCGCCATGGCTTGAGTACTGGTACTATTTCTGGCTTCATCCTCCTTTCTTTGAGATCTATAGCCCAACTATAGAGACCAGCATAATGCCTGAAATTAGTATGGATTCCAAAGAAAATTGCTAATTATTTTTGAGCCTAGACTTATTAACAGGTACCCTTCCCAAAGTAAAAGCCAGACACCCCCAACCCAGCCTCAACCTGGCCCAGGCCTCCCCCGTTACACATCCTCAACCATCTACTGCATTCATCTTGGAGCTCTTTTAATTACACACACTGGGAGCATGAAGTCTGTCGAATTCAGGAAGGTAAGAATTAAGTCTAATTTGCTCATCACTTATCGTCACTGGAGCTGATTCATCCTTATGGAACAAATGGAGAAATTAGCAGGACCAGTTCACCTGGCGCCCGGGTGTGTGTGGTATCAATTGCAACAGGAAGGAGCTAGAGAGAGAACTCAGCCAGGGGCACCTGAGCAGAATCAGAACCCACTGGCCAGGGTTTGGTGAGTTGGTGCAGCCATAAGTAGACTAAGGAGCTGGGCTGTTTCTCCTCTGTCCTAACTCGCATTGCAGGACCTGGGGAGGTGCCGTCTCCTACCTAGGTCATGCCTTCCTCACCTGAGAGGTGGCGAGGTGGGTTCAGCAGAGTTTGCAGCACACTTCCAAATCCGCTGCTCCACTGGCTAATTCCTCCTGCTCCAAGTTGTGAGGACACTTTGAAAGAGTCGAACTGTGTCCTATTAGAATATTGGAGGCAGCTACTGAGGCTGTAGCACATGTGGACGCACCCCTAAATCAGAATGGTGCAATGACTCAGGTATTTCAAACGGGAGGTGAGGCCACACGTTAGGTGGAGTTTTAATGTATTCAGAAGGATTCTCAAGCTCTCTCTCACACACACACACAAACCAGACACTGGTTGAGAGACGGATCCGCCACTGGCCTTTGCTATTCTTATCTACGCCCTCCTCCCAGGCTTTTCTTAGTTCAAAGCTTTGATCAGCTGAGCACTACACACCACCTCCTCCGAATCACCTGCAGTGGTAATTGCAAGTCTGTCAAAAGCCATTTCCAGGCTCCCCAGCAGATCTTCTCACTTTGATTTTCTTTACCTGTGCCTCACTGCCTCCCCCACCTGCTTAAGCCTTAAATATCTGAGACTTAAACACTTAGCACAGTCCAGGAACTATTCTGATATTCAGGCACCTTATCTGGTAGGGAACCATATGGAATTGCCCACGTTCTACCATTCTTGGCCTTCGAAAGTGCCAATTTCACTCGGTTCCACTAATCCATTGGCTTATTTGATTCAAACCTCACCCCAACCTTCCAAGCAGATGCAGCCACTCCTGTGTTACAGTGAAGAACGGTGAGAACCCTCCGAGGGGTTAAGCAACTTGCAGAATCAGGACAGAGCCAGTAAAAGGCACAGGTGGGATTCAGATGCAGGTGGGGGGACCACAGCCCTGACTCCTCCCTCTAGACTGTTCCTCAACAATCCCCCACTGCTCTCAGGACCGCAGCAAACACAGCACACACGGGCCTCATTTCAGCCACGGTGTCCCAGGGTGGGCACTCCCTCTGGCTCGACAAGGAGTCGTCAGTTTGTCCCACAAGGCCGGGACTGTGTGTGCAAGTTTTCAGAGAGCTGTATTTCTTGTCAAAAACTAAGCTGATGTTTTCTCTGGAATTGCTTTTGGAAGGGAGCGTGATTGCTGATTAAATATGAAGTGGTTTGAAACCTAAGTGTCCCTCTGAATAGCGTAATGTTTACTCCCAAGCAGGAAGGAGTGCCAAGGGGCTGCCTCATAAGGGTTATTTATGTGTCCAGGTCTCCAACACCCTCTTTGGAAGCTGTTGCAGTGATCATTTTTGGGTCTGACACCCCCACCCAGGGATCCACGTCCTGAAGTGGCCCGAGGCCTGGAAGGGAGTGTCCCTGTCCCCAGCACCATCAGCTCTGCCGAGGAGCCCTGCCCCTGCCCAGAGGAGGAGGCCAAAGACTTACAGATACATATTCCCCGGCCACTTCAGCTGGGGTGGGAGGACGCAGAGTGAAGGAAGGACGCGGGCACTGCCTAAGAGCCCTCCTGTGTGCCGTCTGTCGTCTCTGACTCCTTGGGGACCCTCCTCACGGTCATTCTTGTTGCCATTCTATAAATAACAAAACCGAGGCCCTGAAAAGTTAACACTTTTCCCAGTTTCCCATAGGATTTGAACCCAGGTCTATCTGATTTCAAATGAATCAGGAAGGCAGGAGAAGCAGGAGGGAACGGGGACTTGTGTATTTTAAGCCAAGCTCTGTGTAGGTGACTTCCTCCCCACGGTATGTTTTATTCTTTCCACTGTTCCCACGAGGGAAATATCATGAAGCTTCTTTCACGGGGGAGGAAACTGAGGTCCCGGGTGCTGGAGTGTTAGCTCAGGGTCCCTCAGGTAGTAACAGGCAGAGCCAGGATGCAGCCCGGGGGGGTGGGCATTTCCCACACCCTTGTTCCGCCTCTCTGATCATGACTCCCAAAGTCTGGTCTCTTCCTAACCCTGCACTTGACCTCAGTTTCCCCTTCTGCATCATGACGAGGCCAGGCTGATAACCCTGATAGAACAGAGGCCTGTCCATGCTATAGAAACAGCCTGGCTCCTGGCTGGATTATAACATATTATGTTGCTGGGCTGGGAGCTGTAGATAGATTATATCTCAAAAGACACCAACAGAGATAACATCATTCCTGAGAAGTCGGAAGAGGGACTTGCAAGAAGCTTCAAGAAATCCTTGGAAAAATCACGGAAAGAGTACATGTGGCCACCTCCCTGGAGCAGGGTGAGAGAAGTGTGAGCAATTTGGGGCTTGCATGAAGCGCTTCCGGGCTTGCTTAGAAGCCAGATATTTTCTGCCCACCTGCTTGAAGCAAATGTTATCACCAGGTCATCACCCCTGATTTCTTCATCCTTTTCCACACCTCCCATACCTACAGGAGTTGGGGCTTCATGAGCCCCTGGCAAACGTTTAGCCCTGGGGCCACCAGTTCTGGTAGAGGCTATGTTAGTCTGACTCCCACAGTAAAAAAGGAGATTAGAACAGTAAGAATGGGGACTATAGTCACCAACCTTTAAGGGGCTCTCTCTTCTGGCCATCGTGCCGGTCTCTCTGCATTCATTATGGCGATCCTTACAACAACCAGGTAAGAAATTTACTACCACTGTGCCCATTTCACCACGGCATCCCCTGTGGATCTGAGTGGTTGAGTAACTCACATCACACAGCAGGCAGCTGGCAGCTTGAGAATGTGAACGAAGGTTTGCATGGCCTAAAAACGTTGCCTCCTTCACCTTAAACTAGGAGGCCTTCTGGAGGAACTTGACCCAGCAGTGTCACCTTGGCCAAGTCATTTAACCCCTCTGAACCTCAGTTTCCTTATCTGTAAGATGGAGTTGGATGGGGAACACTCAGCCAGTCACTGTACAAGCACTTGGGCACCTTTGATACATCAGGTGCTGAGATGGGTTTTGAGGCTTGGGGGCTGAGTGAGAATCTCCACTGACAAGGCCATGGACCCAGGGGGGTACCCAGTCAGAATGTAGGGTGCTGAGAGGGCCCCAGAGCTTGCGTTCTCGCAGAAAGCCTGGGATGGACGTTCACAGTCATTGCAGGCCTTACGTAATTATTATTACTGCTGTCCACGGAAACATTTACTGCGCGTTCCCTTCTAGGACTCACTTTCTGGGGTTCTTTCTGTAGCTACAGCTTCTCTCCGATGGTCAATTGTTCACCTGGGTCAACGGACCTTGTCCGTGCAGCTGGTTTCATAACTTGTAACACATTGAACTTTTTCTTTAACTCTCCAGGAGCTTATGGCCTGGAAAGTCCCAAAGGTGACTCACAGCCATTCAGGGAAAGTGCCCACAGCTGAGGCCTCCGAGGCCCTATGGCAGCTGGAGACAGGGCGGCAGTGGATCACACCTGTCTCCCCATCCTTGGGGCCACTGAGGGAGACGCTGCCCGGCTGGGGCTCCCACAGGCCCCCCCCGCCTCTGTGTTATTGAAGGTCTCTGGACATGTCCCTTCAAGCCCCAATGTCCTCATCTGTAAAATGGGGATACAATTGCCACCCTGTCTCCTTCCTGAGGCTGCTGTAAAACTAAATGGGAAAGCATCTATCGCAGTGATAGACTGGTACGTTTGAATCAATTCCTTCCCTGTGTAACGAGTACACACCGTGTGTCACAAAACAGCCACAACCCTACCACTTCCTGTGTACTAGCTCCAGATGGAAAATTGTTTTACTTATATTCACAAAAGTTATCCTCACAGCGACACTTTCCACAGGTCATACCGCTCTCCCTGTGGTGCTGCCCGGTGTTCAGAAAGAGGTCGAGGAGCTTGTGAAGGCTCCACAGACACGGCCGACACACAACGGGGCAGGGAAGCCAGCTCAGAGTCTGTGCTCCCCTCCCCTGTCCTCTGGGAGGCCATGACGTGGGTCCTGCCCTGCCTGCTTGGGTGACGGTCTGGTAGGAAGGACAGAGCGAGCAGGCAGTGCATGTGTAGGCTGCACGCTGTGATGGGGAGAGCAGGGGACCACAGTGCCAGAAGAAGGGGCCTGACCCAGCTGGGGGAAATCAAAGAGGACTTCCTGGAGGACGTGGGTCTGGAGAAACAAAGCCATTCTGGATAAAGCACAGCTGTGGGAAAGCTCTGAGGAAGAGGCTGGTCCCTGGGAATATGGGGTCCAGCTGGAACACAGAGTGACAAGGGAGAGGGGCAGGGGCAGATGGCACAGGGCCTGGTAAGCTCCATCTGTCAGGGCCCCAGTGGCACAGATGCCACGCTCACACACACAGTGTGAAGAAACTTCAGTCAAGGAACTTCACACACAGCGTGGGCAGGGAGGAAGACTCAGCTCTCACCCTGTGTGAGGAGCGGGAACCGCCCTGAAGCCTGAAGGGGCAAGAGGAGGACACCGTCCACAGGAGGTGGTGACCGGAGCTGGGGGCTCTGGCTGAGGGAGACCAGGTGGGCAGGACGCAGCAGGCGGTGCTCTGACCGCTCTCTCCTTCCCTCCCAGCTGGCGCCCAGGGACACAGAGAGGGGTGGGGAAGGAAGGCTGGTGGGCCCCCACAGGGACAATCAGGAGCCGTCCTGACTCGGGGGCTTGTTACTGATCCTGTGGAGGGGAGAAGCTATTGTACAGACGGGCATCTCTGAGCACAGCCAGAGTGGAAGCAGCGGATCCGGGACGGGGTCAGCGCAGGTCCGGGGGCAAGGGGCATGCACTTGAGCCACAACTTAGGTAGGTAGATAAGGTCTTCCCAAACCTCAAGAAATCTCTAACCTTCCTTCTTTCTCCTCCTCTGTCTCAATACACCCTTCACACATGCGCATGGGTGCGCACACACACACCCCAACTCCAATGACACCATCAACAACAATCCGAAGCTTGCCCTGGTGCTGTCACAGGCCACATCCTCCTGCCTCCCGAATCACATTCAGCTCACACTGTGCCGGGTGGTTCCACTATGTTATTTCATGCATCCTCCCCACAGATCTGTGCTCTCATCTTACAGAAGAGGGGCAGGAAGGTCAGAGGAATCCAGAGACTTAGCCAAGGCTCCCACCACAAGTGAGATCACGGCCACTTGAGGCCATGTGTGACCTGAGCACACCCTATTCTGACTGTACGCAGGGCCCACCTCCTCCCTCCCTCCTTTCTTTCACCTTCTCCCGCAAGGAGACTCTGACCTCAGAGAGGTTTCCTGGGCAGGAGGCCTCCTCCCCTGTGGGGTCCTCACCAGACAGTTGGGCATAAAGTCCTCTTGCCACTGCCCTGGGGAGCCTCACACCTGCCATCCCCACAGCAGAAGCTCTGTGCTCCCAACTTTCTGCACAGGGGTCCTGCCTGTGGTGGAGGGGTGAGCCTCCCTAGTGTCCTTGCACCTGGAGGGGGTTACTTCATGCCAGGAACTATTTTAAGCGCTCCACATTTAATTTCCAATCCTACATCGGAAGATGTCCGGCTCATTTATTTGGTTGTGTTTTTCCCCCACTCCGCTGGAGAAAAAGTACCGACGTACCTTTCTTACAGGAGAAACCTGATCACAGCTTGTGAGCAATGCCAGGAACAGAAGTTTAAGAAAGAAGGGAAGACCATCACCTTCTGACGCCAAGACAAGGCTAAATGGGAAGATACATTTTATCATGCAAAATTAAAAAAAAAAAACGGATTGCCTGGTTTGCCGAGAAGAGACGAGATGGGTGGAAGGAGAGAAACCGTTTTCTACTGTGAGGCGGGCAAGAGGACGCCTGGACCTCATCCTGCAGGTGGCTTCAGGCAGTATCCACCCGAAAGAATCATAAACAAAAACATTTTATTTTATGGAACCTAAACTAGATTACAAAATCAACCTCTTTCCTGCTCAAAATAAATAGGAGCTCGGGAGCATGTGGGCGGCAGAAAAATTAGATTGGAAAGGGTTGATTATCACGAAACCCCATGTGGTGAGTACTAGTCATATTCCCACTTCACAGATTGCAAAACTGAGGCCAAAAAAAAAGAGTACAAATAAATCACCTAAGCACACAAAGACAGAGAGCCCCGAGGCTGGATCAGAACTCAGGCAGAGAGGCTCCACTACCTGTTGGCTTAACCTCCTTATATGCTTTCTATCTGAACTGGAAAGCCATAATCACATACAGTACTACCTTCATTTGGGGGAAAAAAAAAACCCAAGGCCCAGGGAGAGGTAGCAACTTGCCCCGTTCAGTGACCAAGCTTGGACTAGAGCCTCTGACTCGCAGGCCTATGCAAGTTTCATCTCTTTCTTGACACAGCACCTCCTCCAGCCCCGAACTCTGCCTGTCCCTGACTGGAAACGGCTGCTTTCTGTTAAAAGCTCAGTTGTGCTGGGGAGAGCACTCCCTCCAGGAAGCCAGTTTACGGGACGTTAAAGTCTCTTACTAATGACCTATATTCCCCCAATCCAAACTGGAGCTTGGCCACGTACTCCAAGCAACTCTTTGCAGGGGTTGCGAAGCTTTGGGCTGGGGAGTAACCAAAGCCAAAGATTTCCAGAGACAGGAAAACCCCTAAGGTCCCATTCCTCAGTTCCTGCTCAGTTCCTCCTCAGCCCAGGAGGGTGGAGGTTGCTCTGAGGCCAATGAAAGGCATTTTCTTTTCTTTCTGAGGCCCTCAGGGGTGACACCTGGTAAGCCTGAGATTATCATCACTTCTTTTTTTTTTTTTGAGACAGAGTCTCAAGCTGTCACCCTGGGTAGAGTGCCTTAGCATCACAGCTCACAGCAACCTCAAACTCTTGGGCTTAAGTGATTCTCTTGCCTTAGCTTCCCAAGTAGCTGGGACGACAGGCACCTACCACAACACCTGGCTATTTTTTGGTTGTAGTTGTCATTGTTGTTTGGCAGGTCCGGACTAGATTCGAACCAGCTAGCTCCTGGGTACCTATAGCGGCTAAGCTATAGGTACCAAGCCTACCATCACTTCTTAATCCCCACATTAATTCTACAGATGAAAAATTTTAGGGTGGAACATGTCCTTATCCAAACCCCTCATTGAGCCAGTGGGGAAACCGAGCCCAGCAAAGAGACTGGGCCATTCTCCAAGCCAAATAGTAGGGCCGGCAAGGGCCAGAGGGTCCACTCTGGAACCCAGATCTGTCCACTCCAAAGTCCTGTTCTTTCGCCACACTTTGCCCAGAGTAAATATTTTTTTTAAATGTTTGTTATTATTCTTAAAATCCTGAAGAGTTGTAGATGTCCTTTGTAGGAATACAGAAAAATAATTCCAGGAATTACTTGTCCCCTTCTTCCCTTACTTAATCTGTTTACCTCCAGATGACCAGGCCAGTGATGAAATCTATCCCCTTCCTTTCCCCTGGAGGCTCGAGGGAGGCAAATCTAGGACAAGTCAATGAGTTCAATGAACTGGTGTTTGTGAAGTCCTTCAGCGGAGGCTGCTCTCCCGGTACATTTTAAAGCAGCTCTGTGAGGTAAGCACAGCCTGTTGCAAGAGAGGTGGTCTGGCCCGCCATGTTGCCGCCGGACACTGGAGTGAGCTAAGCCTGGGGCTGGACCGCAGCCCTGGCTCCCAGGAGCCGTGTGAGCTCAAAGTCCCTTACCTTCTCTAAGCCTCCATTTTCCTCATTTGCAAAGCAAAGCAGGCATCACACCCACCTCACGGGGATGCTGAACTGCGCAGGGTGTACACAGTACCCAGTAAATGTCAGCAAACATTATCTTTTGGACTGTTTTCTGCCAGGGATTCCATTACAAAGCAAGTGGTTAACGCTTGGGGTTTGTTACCCCAGGACAGGCAGAAACTCCAAATTGCCATCAGAAGGGTTTTGAGAGGTCCCAGAGGACAGATCTGTAGTGAGAGTAGATATGTCCAGCGTCACTCCTGCTAATCTACTCAGGGGACCGTCACTCTTGCTAATCTACTCAGGGGAGATCCAGGTCTCATGTGGGAGCCACAGGGAAGGGCACTCACTGTTTTTTATTGCTGGATGTGAACTGTACAACATAGGCCTGGAGCTGCCCACACCCATTTCCCACTATGTGGAAACTGAGGAGGCCAATATGGAGGGAGGGAGTGCAGAGAGGAAGAGGAAGGGACTGATGATATCGTGTGAGCCCCCGTCAACAAGTGCTACCCCAGGACATTGAAATTGTATGCACCATTCGTTCTCGGGGTGGGTGGGGGATTGTCTGTCCTGTGCCAAAGAGTTGAAAGAACTGGAGATACTGGTCCACTGGGGAAGAGGGTTGAGTGGTACAGCACAGCACTGAGATGTACCGGCAATTTGGCAGGCTGTGGAAATGTTAATTCTTAAACTGAATCATGAGGTGTATTCCTTTCTTTGTCTTTTTTTTTTTTTAGACAGGGTCTCACTCTGTTATACAGGCTGGAGTGCAGTGGCATGATCATAGCTCACCATAACCTCAAACTCCTGGGCTCAAGCAATTCTCCTTCCTTGGCCTCCAGAGCAATCGGGATTACATGTGTGTACCACCAAGTCTGGCTTAGTTATTTATTTATTTTTTGTAGAGATGGAGGTCTTGCTATGTTGCCCAGGCTGGCCCCAAATGAACCTCCCTCCTTAGCCTCCTGAAGTGCTGGGATTGCAGGTGTAAGACATGGCACCCCGCCTTGTGCTATTTTTTGTGCCTTGAGTGTGTGCAATACCTCACAATACAGTTTTTTAGTTCTACGTAGAGAAGAATAGCTTGAAACAATGTTTCTAGAAACAGTTTGGCAATACCTATCAATTCAAAATGAACAAATTGTTCAGCTCTAAAATCTTCCTCTTATCCTAAGAGAAATATAAAAATATGCACAAAGATTTATATACCATACTGTTTATAACGTCTAAGAATTGGAAAGAACTCTTGAGTTTGTCAATAAGGCATTGAATAAATTCTGGTAACTCCTTACAATGGACTATTATGAATATTGTATCATTAAATGGAATATGATAATTTTTTTATCCATTGGTGGGGGAGTGAAGTATCTATAATACTAAAGAGGAAGGGTAAGACTCATCTAGAGATTGTGTGAAAAGAAGACCTGATCACAGGTCCTAAAATCAGCATTAAAGAAGGCTGGAAGAAGGGCAATCAGGACAGGCTTGACTGTTCTGTTGTGTTGTCAATGACTCTCAAGCCTTTCTTTTGGTTTCCAGCATGTGGCTTCCATCCTCAGGGTCACCTCATGGCCTAAGGTGAATGCTGGAATTCCAACTTCATATGTGTTTTGGAAACCAGAAGAAAGAGGGCAGACGAAAGCATAAAAAGACACACCTCCATTGAAGTCAGTGCCTGCCCAGTAACCTTCATGGCGCTGTACGAAGGTATCTTCTGTTCTGTCATTGGTCAGAGCTTAGCCATGTGGACACCTCTAGCTGGAAGGGAGAGGTATAATCTCTATTGCAAGGTGTTTAGCTAAACATCAAGACTCTGCACTCAGGTATAGAATGCAACATATATGTTTATTATGAGTACAGAAACTATGTAAGAGTAAAGTCTAGAAACTACATATGAAATGGTTATATCTAGGGAGTCAAATTACGGGGTATTCTTTCTCTTTCTACTTCAAATCGTGGCAAGTTAACAAAGTTATTTTCAGCCAATTTGCATTAGTGTTAGAATAAGAAAAAAAGCAAAGCCATCTCAATTTTAAAGTAAAAAGACAATGATGTCAAAGTCTTATAATGAAAATCAGAATGCTATATGTAACTAGGAGGGTTTGAGTACACAAATGTAGGGTCCGTCAGGCCCTAAAGTCTTCCAGATGTTGCAGACATTGAATATTGAATAAGAAAAAGGCCAAACACAGCAGACATGAAAATCCCTTTTCTGATCGAAAGACAGAAGAGTCTGTGGGCACTCTGGTCATGAATCACTGAAGATTCCCTTTTATACACACTTCATCTTCTCATAAAGATTCATCCAATGGGCTCAGCGCCTGTAGCACAGTGGTTACGGTGCCAGCCACATACACCGAGGATGGCAGGTTCAAACCCAGTCCAGGCCAACCAAACAACTGCAACAAAAAAATAGCCAGGCATTGTGGCAGGTGCCTGTGGTCCCAGCTTCTGGGGAGGCTAAGGCAAGAGAATTGCTTGAGCCCAAGAGTTTGACGTTGCTGTGAGCTGTGACACCACAGCACTCTACCAAAGGTGACGTGGTAAAATTCTGTCTCCAAAAAATAAGTTTCATTCAATGAATGTTCACTGAGTATCTACCTGGGCTAGGCCATGTAGGCCCTTTCAACCTTTTCTCATTTAATTCTTAAAAACTCTACCAGGTGGATATCATTGTCTCATTTTATAGATCAGGAAAGCAAAGTGAGAAATGAGCTGCTTGAGCAAATTCAGCTGGGCCCTGGGTGTAACTGAATTCAAAGGGCACCTTTCCCTACTCTGTGGAGAGACACTTCCGAGCTGAATCAGCCTCAAACCCTCCTCTGGAAGCCAGTGGGTGATAAATGATAAATAATCCGCACCCAAGTTTCCACGTCTGGTACCTTAGGAGCCTCAGAGTCTGGGGCTTTCTAAAATTAGGTTGATCGCTTCCTTCCTCACCTTGAGCCAATTTTAAATATAGGTTCCCCTATTCATCTTCCTTGATCCTGGCGTTTCCTCTGGGCTCCATGGCCCATCAGCCCTGCAGTACTTTTCCTATTGCCCTCTAAACTTCCTTCGGGAGTCTGGCTTGTTACTCTCTTTGAAGCTGATGCCTTGGGAACTTACTCATGGCTCTTGGCCCCTGTCATCTCTGACACAGTCAGGAAAAGCCTCCCAGGTGTGATGTCATCCCCTATGGACTTGGGTCCGGGATGTCATGCAGCCCCACATGTGACCTCAGTGAATTTCCAGAGGCCCCAGGCATGATGAGAAAGGCTGGGCTTTGGGGACTCAGACAGATTTGAGTGTGACTCTTAGCTATGCCATATTTCTGAGTATTGGTTTCCTTACCTCTAAAAGACAGGTGATAATACATCTTTCCAGGCCGAACATCAGGGTTAATCAAGATGAGTATTTTATCCCCTGGCTCCTGAGAATCATTTAATAACTTTTATTTCTTTCCAGTTTTCTTGAATGAAAAAGCCCCAGATTCTCACCTTATAGATAAAAAACATTAATGTCAATTATAACTATGCCTGAAATTACCTCCCAGCATGGCAGAAGCATAAGCTCTGGGGCAGAAGGCCTGAGTTTGAATCTCTGTCCTGTGACTTCACAGCTTGGGACATTTACTTAAACCTTCTGAATTTGTTTCCTCCACTGCAAAATGAGTTTTAGGATCACATTGACCTTACAGGTTAATAATCAGTTAGAATAATGCCTGGCCTATTGTAAGCACTCAATTTGTGTAAGCTATTATTATCGTTATTGCTACCACAAATTGAGATTTTCCAAATGCCAAGGCCTGTGTTAAACTCTCCCACGTTCAATCATTTTCACAATGATATGGGCCACATTGTCCCCCCTTTGAACTTGGGAGACTGAGATTCACAGTGGGAGGATGACCTGCCCTTGGTCCCACGGCTAATAGGAGGCAGTCGACACCAGAGCCCCCTTGCACCCCACTAGCAGGTTATCTCCCCCAACTTCCAGCTCATTCTCCGAGGATCTCTTTCAGCTCCTTTGCAGCTTCCTATCCTGATAGCTCAGGAACATTTCCACATTAATCTTGGTTTCCTTTGCTATTTGTGTTCTGTTATTTTGCCCATGCTGTATCACCAGGATTGATTAGTCAGGAATCACGTCTCAGGAGTCATGACCCTAAAGGAAATGTTCCGGAACCTCCACCAACCTGTCCCTGATCTCAGCTCACGGATGATAGACTATTTATCAGAGGGCAGAATGCAGCCTATTGTTGGGGCATAAAGGGAAAATGGTGGGGTTAGGAGGCCTCGTACAAGACATGAATTTCAAGGCCCTGCTGAGTAAGCTGGTGCACACATGACCCTCAGCAGACAGGATGCTGCCAGCCCAAACCGCTGACAGGTCGGTCCTGGCTGCTGGGAGCTGAATCTTCTAGGAGTCCTGGTCCTGTATCTGCCTGCCAACCAGTGGAAACTAAAGTCACAGCACCTACTGTCACCTGAGAGCTGCCCATGCACTGTGGGGGCACTCTGCATACCTCTGGGGTGTCAGTTCTAACCACACCCTGCCTTGCTCTTTAAACTCAAAGAGTTCTGAACAACCCAGAGCTCCCAACAGACACTGGTTCTTGTCAGGATCTGCTTCTGACACGACTTGTCAGGGCCCAGGACTGGCCAGGTCTCCATCCAGCTTAGGCAGGTTCCAGACGCAGACCGCTAAGCTACCTTGCTCAGGAACAGTTTCTCATAGGTGCCTGAGGGCTATCTACCTTAGCTGGAGAGAGAGAGAGTCTTAGAGAGAGTAAAGCAGTCTTCTTAGAACAGATAGATCTTAATCTTTAGCAGAGCTTGGTAATCTTCAGCAGAGAGACGCTGTGCTGGCGTTCTGCAGGCAGGAGAGGAGACAGAGTCAGAGTAAGAGCGTCCGTGAGAGAATGTGCATGCTTTTTGTCTGCCTTCTCCTCCAGTCTAATATAAGGCTGAGCTCGTGCCTCTCAACCCCACTGGTGTAGAGACTGCCAGTTCACCAATGCTCTCATCTCACGAGCTCTCGCATGCTTGTTAGAACTAAATCTCTCTCCATGCCCTTTTCACCAAGGTGTTCCATTATAGGTATTTCTTATAACTCTCACTCCTCCTAGCCATAGGCTATATGGGCTGCTACAGGTTCTAGTTCTTGTCTCCATGCCTTTGCCCATTCATTTCTCCATCAGACAAATATACTCCAACTAGGTACTATGTGTATTTTGTAGGTTGAATTGTGTCCCTCCAATATACACACGATGATAGCTCTCATGGCCATTCTAGGAAAAAAGTTCCAAAATTGCTTTGGAATTGGCACTGGCATTGGTGCATAGCTTCCAAGGCGGAGCACTTCAAAGGTGCCTGTGCTGATACTCAGCAATGAGGTTTGTAAGCACTTTTTCTGGGATGAGTTCACAGACGTAATTGTCCAACCTCATAAGTTGAAGTCTCCATGCCCGTATCTCAGAATGTCAGCTTATGTGGAAATAGGGTCACTGCCCATGTGATAAGTTAAGATGAAGTCATCCTGGAACGAGGTGGGCCCCTAATTCTGTATGAGTCCTGTGCTTATAAAAAGAGACACAGTCACGGGTGGAATGTCAACGCAAAGATGACCATCTGTGCATAAGCCAGAGCATACCAAAGATACCAACAAAATCACTGAAAGATAAAAAAAAGACCTGGAATAAAAAAAAAAAATCCTGCCAACACCTTGATCTTGGACATCCAGCCTCCAGAACCACAAAATGATCCATTTCAGTTGTTTGAACCACTGTATCCAAAAGCAGCCCCAACAAGCTAATACAGGGTCACACTGTAAGAGACAGGGGTCTACCTGACAGAGACAGAGAAGCTTCCTGCCCACGTAGAGCTTATGACCCAGCAGGGAAAATAGATAAGTTCACAAAACATGTATATGATTTCAGGTACTGATAAGCGATATAAAGGAAAATAACGTAAGGAGCTAGGGAGTGGTCAGGGTACCTGAGAACATGCCTGTGAGGGGGAGACATTTTGATCATAGGCCCAAAGAAAGTGAGAGGGGAGCCTGTGATGTTGTAGAGAAAAGACATCCCATGCCAGCCCCCTGGCTAGCTGGTGGTCCAACCCTCACGTCCCCTGCAAACCCCACACCTGCTGCCCCAGCCTTCAAGTCTCAGCTCAGTTGCCGTCTCCTCCACGATGCCTTTCCTGATAGCCGTCTCCACCTACACCAACCCCAATGCTGCTGGCCTCTGGGCTCCTGAAGACTCCAGTACAGGTGTCTCCCTGCTTCTTCTCACATCCTTTTGTAAGTTTTTTGGTTAGTTTTGTGTCTCTGGGCCGACACTGTGTTTTCATGAAGGACAAGATCATATTTCTTTCTGTATTCCCAGAACTCAGCACAGAAACTGGTAAAGAGTAAGTGTTGAATACAGGTTTGTGGATGGATGGATGGGAGGAGGAAGAAGTGGGTGCAATGATGTCATTTACTACTCACTACAACCTCGTGAGATAGCTGCTATTAGACTCACGGTACAGGGTTGGCACCTGTGGCTCAAGTGGCTAAGGTGCCAGCCACATACACCTAAGGTGGCAGGTTCGAATCCAGCCCAGGCCCACCAAACAACAATGACGGCTAACACCAAAAAATAGCCGGGCATTGTGGCAGGCACCTGTGGTCCCAGCTACTTGGGAGGCTGAGGCAGGAGACTCGCTTGAGCCCAGGAGTTGGAGGTTGCTATGAGCTGTGATGCCATGGCACTCTACCCAAGGGGATAGCTTGAGGCTCTTTCTCAAAAAAAAAAAAAAAAAAAAAAAAGAAGGAGAGTGGGGATAGAAAACAGAAAGAATATACTGTAAAGATAAAATTTATTTATTTAATTTATAGTGATAAATCTAGGAAAAAGCCCTCAGATTTCTGCATCTTGTATGTTCTTGTATTCCCTTCAGAGAGAGCTAAGTTGTGATCTCTTAGAGGAAATGTAAAAATGG
>CAUYTI010093338.1:0-36237 GCA_963575145.1 Galago senegalensis
TATTTTTTTTTTTTGAGACGGAGCCTCAAGTTGTCCCCCTGGGTAGAGTGCCGTGGCATTACAGCTCACAGCAACCTCCAACTCCTGGGCTCAAGTGAGTCTCTTGCCTCCGCCTCCCAAGTAGCTGGGACCACAGGCGCCAGCCACAACGCCCAGCTATTTTTTGGTTGCAGCCATCATTGTTGTTTGGCAGGCCCAGGCTGGGGATTCGAACCCACCACCTTAGGTGTACGTGGCTGGTGCCTTAGCTGGTTGAGCTATAGGCGCCGAGCCACTGTGCATGGTATTAATTACTATGTGGGATATATAGGCAGCAATGAATTCTGTGCACATTATAAACTCATTGTTGTTACCTAGAATGTCTAGAATTTGGTGCTTTCATCATTATAAGAATCAGATTCATATTTCACGATAAACCATTCAAACTGAAGTGTAGCATGTTTTCAAGTTTAGAAACTAGATAAGATCTGTGTTTTACAAGTACATTCTATACAAAGATGGAGAACTTCATTAATATATTATGACATTTGCATGATTAGGTAAAATGAAATAAAATTTAACAATATTATATGCTCTGATTTATAAGTACGTAGGAAAAAGTATATTTTAATAGAAAATTTGCTTTAGAATTGGCCATTGAAAATTATAGACAAAATTCAGAAGCCAACTCTTACCTTTTGTAATTACTTCCTTTGCTAAGGGAAAAATGATCACATATTACTAAATATCTCTCTACAGTTTTAAATAATATAAAACTGAAAGACTTTAGCTTCCATAATTTATGCTTTGCCTCTTTAAAATCTGCTTGATAGGAATTAATGTCTCACTTTTTGTCATCTCATGTTAAATATTTTAAATCACACTAATAATTTTGTATGCAAGTTTAAAATTGTTATCATGGAAATTTTCATACCAAATATTGAAAGTTTTAGAGTTCTTAAAATAATCAAAGTGGCTTTCCTGCATTTACATTAGCATTAAAGTTAACAATTTCCAACAGTGTTTGAAAAATTGTCGTCTATATTCTGATAGACTATGTAAGGCACCCACGGGGGATGGGTATTGTCTATGGATCATTAGCTAATTTTAAAAAATTGATAGTTAAAGGTAAACCTCTGTTGTATTAGGTGAAGGCTATAATTATTATTCCCTAAGCAAAGCAAAAATTAAGTGCTAATTAGCAGGTTATGAGTGTGCATAGTAGTTAGAGCATAGGAATATTTTCCCACTGCTAGCAAATGTTATCTGGGGACAGGAGAGCCAATGAATTGATTGCTGACAGCTAACGGTGTTTCTCAAACTGCAAATGGTGATAGATAACATTAACTGTCGTGAGGCTGAACTACTCAACTACATTGTACTAGAGTTTCTGTATTGAAATCTTAGCTTGTAATAGAATTAGAATTTTGTAATGAGTTGTTATTCTTTCAGAATTTATCTCATGCGCTACTATTCACATGTAGCATGTTTATCACTAATTAGACCTTTTCCTTTAAGAACGTGACGTCTCTATTCAATTACAGTTTTAGTTCCTTATTTTTTATTTAAGGTAAGTCTTTGGAAAAAAGACCATCCTTATACTAATTCTAAAAACATTTGAATGTAATTAGCTTTCCTAGTCATCAAATGAGTGTTGCTTAATTGTCTGTCTTCACAGTTGAGCACCTACTCTTTATTGGGGATGTGGTGGAGCCCATCTATTTTATGCTCTTAATCACTGTGTCATCACTTTAATTTGATGCTGAAAATTTGCCATTAAGATATTTTAGTTGGTATCTCCATAAAATAAAGGGATAAATACTGAGATTAACTTTTAAAAATATTGCATAGGCATAATTCTAAGTGTTAACTTTGATTTATAAGAAGGCAGTCTCTCAAAGATTTGTGGTTTCTCTGGAAAGAATGTATTTGTACTTTTTCAATAGTTAAGATTTGCACAAAGATAAAAACTAGTCTTCATTTTGAATCACTCACAAAAATGAGACTGTTTAATATCATTTTGGAATCCCTGATGGCACTGGGGATACAAAGAAAGGAGCACGGGCTGTTTCCCCAGTTTGTCATTAGCCTTTGGATGGATTCTAAGCATCTAAGTCTCTCTTTGGCAAACTCAGGAATTTTTGTTCACCAGGCAACCATCCAGGACTGCTTTCCGGTCCTTCTTGGTGTGAGTGACAGCAGACTCAAGTGATGCTGATGACAGGGGACTTCACAGCTTTCACTCCAGCTCCTCGTCCACTGTCCCTTTACCCATTTGAGACAAGAGCCACAGGAAAACCTTTAGCCTTATACAGAATTCCTATTTTTGCTCAAATTTGCTTCCTTTCTGTTCCTTATAACCAAAAAACTTGAAGAAGTACAATCCTATCAATAAATGCCTTGTTTATGAAGGGTTCTGCTAATACCCTGTTTACATGCTTTGTTGAAGTTCCAGTAATTGAGCCCCTCTCTCCCTTAGGTCCTCTTGCATTTTAGGTACACATCTGTGATTATTATGGAGGCACAGGCTGCAGTCGTAGGCTTGACACACATATGCCCTTGTAGTGTCCTGCCACTTTGACCTAAGGTAGGGGAGGGGGGAGTCTGTCTCTGAATACTTTAAACAGATGGCCAGTTCCCTGGAAGACATCAAAGATTGGAGAATGGGGAGTGAGCTCTTGCTTCCCAAGTGGCAGGACTTTCCTTCTGAATCCTGGGAGAAATCAGGAGGTTCTTGAATAGCGTGCTGTTAAATGTGTAAAGTTATAGACTAAATTATGTGGGATTGGTCTTCTCTAAAGGCAACCAAGAAGGGAAGGAGGAAGGTTTACGAGCAGGAGCGTAGAAGCAAGCACGTCACTGTCAGACGATGGAGAAGCAGCCTGAGGGCTATGGGAGAGCTAGAAGGTAGATATTCCTGTTAACAACAGTAGACTCAGGTGAGGACGTATATGTCCAGTTTGCAGGGCAGTGGGGTCTCCTTGGGGGGTTCCCAAGCAAAGAAGAATTAAGTGCTACATCCATGAGAAAGGAAATGGAACCAGCAAAGAGGTGTCTCAACATACAAAATGTACATCAGGAATCTTTCTGGAGCTTTAGTTTCTTTGTTTGCTTCAGAAATAATATAAATTTGTAGAAATGAAAGCTTTATGAAAACCTTGAATGTTGTTTCTTCAGTATTAGCAAGAGAAGAGAAATGATAAAATCACATATTGTTTAGATTGGTCAAGGAAATGTCATAGGGAACTGTTATAGCAAACTGTTACTAGATTATGTGAAGAGGGCCTAGATTTACATTGCAGAAGAAAGAAAAACTGAGATTTTCTATTAAAGCATTTTTGCTTTTTGTAGTCTAGCGCACTATTAAACCTGTAAAGTTATGCGTTTATGTATTTCATGAACTTTATAAATCTGAAATTTCTTCTAATCTTGTAGATTTCATGATATCAGATATTAAAGGTCTGAGATAAAGTGGAAATAAAGTGATCCACTGCTAAAACTGCATTTTGGTAGGAATATTTTTATTACCTTAAGGAATTTTTCAGAGTAATAAATTTTTATTATAAAAATTAAAGCATCAAATATACAGAAAAGAAAAAGTCAAAGCCTTCACATTCCCTCCCCTCCAGTTCCCAGCCCTGGGATCACCGATCTTATTCACACTTTGTTGAATATTTTACAATTTTTCTTATGCACATATACAAATTAATATTTGTGTTTGTGATTTTAAAAAATAAGGTAAAACTAGACGTGTTGTTGTGTCCTGTGCTTCTTTCTCGTGGCCCTTCGTTAGCAGCACTGTGATATTCTACAGGACAGAAGTACTTGCATGTGGCTCCATCTAATTGATGGGATTAAATTGTTGACTGGGTTTAGAGAAATATTAATTATTTTTTCTCAAAAGCAACATATGTCCATTGTTGTACACAACAAGCACATTGAAGTGTGTGTGTGCGCATGTATGTATTTAAAAGTATATAAAGTGAAAACTTTTAGGTCTCTTCCCCTCCCCCCCTTAAGCCTGCCATCCTCGAGGAATCCCTGCCAGCAGCTGGTGTCCGCCCTTCCATGTACATGCACTGGTCCTGTGTATGTCCAGTCTACAGACCCCTCTGCCTTTCTTTTGAAATTACCATATCATGGACTCCTTTGGTCTCAATACATACAGAAGGATCTGCATTATTCTTTTTACAGATTGCCAGCTATGTGTTATATAATATTGTTATTCAATCAATTAAATAACTCTAACTCTAATTAATAGATATTAGGATGTTTCTAATTTGTTTTCTTTGTATATGTATATATCTTATATAGTTTTATTCCTTGAAGTGATATCCCTGGGACAGAGTATAAGCTAATATGAATTTATATATATGTATATAAATATACACATTTTTTTAAGCTGCCCTCCTAAACAAATATACCTACTGGATTTTAACTACAAATATTCAGAAGCATGAATATCTACATTGATACGTGCATTCAGTTAAATATCGGTCTAACAATTATGATTTTTAAAAATGTGCTTGCATCTCTCTGTGCTTGCCTGCCTCCTTCTGGATCATTGGTGCCACTGCTGTTACGCTGACTCCTTGCTGCCAAGAGGCCTGGACAGGACAGGAGTGAGGGAGGGTCGCCTAATGTTTTGTGTAACACAGCCGTTAGGCGCTTTGGAACCAGACAGACTTGCCTTGCATGCCAGCTTCACCACTTTGCAGTTCTGTGACCATGGATAGATTGCTTTTCTTCTATGACTGTCTGTCATTTAAGCTAGTAATACGACTTGTCTCATGGTGCTTAAGTATTACTACAGATATTATACATACTATCTGGAATAAACTAAATATTTTTCTATTATCTTTACTTAAAATATGGACATGTACATGCACATGTCTATGTGCACGGGGTGTACTGACAAGGTGACTTTACTGTCATCTACAAATGTGGATTCCCAAATACCGATGTGCACCGCAGTTTTGTCATTTTTAGATAAATCACACAATGAATGCTTTATCTTTAAAATGCTTCCTGTACTATTCTCTGGGAGTGTTATATTAATTTTTTAATTAAAAAATAAACCAATGTAATGAAATAAGACTCAATTAAAATAATAAACATGCCCAGAGATCCCTTTCTTTTATCCGGCCCTCACCGCCCCAGCACTGGCCTTGCCCCATCCTTGGAGGGCTTCATACTTCCAGAGCCACACGCCTGCACCTTTGGTCCCTTGGACATTCCACAGATACTCCAAACCAAGCAAGAATAGACCACAATGCTTTATTATTTCCCTGATTCCTGCTCGTCCTCCCCAGTGTAAGCCAATGCCACTAATAACTGCTCAAGCAGAAACAACTCATCCTCGCCTCCCACCATCAAAGAGTCCCTGAGAGTCCTCATCTGCCTCACCACCTAAACGTGCCAGAGTCTATCTCCTTTTCTCCATTTCCCGGTCTAATTTAGGTCTTTACAATCTCTCATTTGTTCTGTTGAAATGGTTTTGTTTTAGTTGGATTTCTGCCCTTATTCTTGCTTCTTCTCTAAGACATCTGCCAAGCACACTTCACTGTCTGTTTCAGGCTCTTTGGTGGCTCATCACTGCCATCAAAAAGGCTGAGCCCCTTAGCTCTGGGAAGCCGACCTTCCTCCCCTGGCACCTGCCGCCTTCAGCTGCATCTTGTGCCTCTCCCCACCTTCCATTTTTCACTCTCTGGTAACACTGAACTGAAGGAGGTTCTGCTGGTGATGTAACCTATACCACCTCCTACCCTCTCCCCTCCTTGCCTAATTCCCACCCATCCTTTATGCAGCCCATGTCATTCTTTCTAGGAAACTTTCTTTGAGTAAGATCTGTGCTCCCACAGCATCGCCATAGGCCTCTCTCAAAGCTCTTAGCATATTCTATTCAAATACCTAATTAGAGGTATGTCTTCCCACATGCTCCCTAAGCACCTCAAGAGCCTGTGTTATTTATCTTCCCAGTACCCAATCCACTGCCTAACAAATGGCAGGAGTTCCGTGAATATCTTTTTAACTGAACTGTTTTCTCAAATCAATATCTGGAGGTATAATAATCGGTATTGGTAATAGCCAACTAATCAACTTATTGAGCCCTTACTCTTTAAAAATATTGTGCTAAGAGCAGTGGAGATTCCAAAAAGTAGAGACCCTTGCTTCCCAACTAGATTGAGAAATAAAATATGAAGTATGAAAGATTCCTGGAGTTATACAGACAAGCAGTTGCACAGTTCTGAGAAGAAAGGGATTCCAGGAAGGAGGGATCTCTCCTGACTTCTGTCCGGAGTGATAAAGATGAATTGAACCATGTTGGTTGCAGAGCAGGCAGGAGCTGGAGGGGCAGACAGCAGGCACTGATGGACATCAGCGTTCACTTCCTGGTGCTTTCCTCCAGTGCAGGGGGGATTGCTGGCTCCCAAAGGAAACTTGAAAGTGAGAGGTGTGCACACAGAGTTTACTTAAAGCACAAGACAGAGAAAACCTGGCCTGTTTCCCTGGTCTTCTGCCTTCTCCCATTCATCCCCCATTCCTGACACTTCCGCAGGATGCCCCTTGTGTATCTCAGGCTCACGCTCTACCGTCCACCCCCAGCTGCACCCTGGAGCAGCTAGTAGTAATTCTTGTGAGAAAGCTATGTTCCCCCAAGCATTTTTTCTGAAGTTTGAAATCAATTTAAAGCCTCATTTTATGTGGTGCCTTCAAGTGCTTTCAAATCCAGGAGGTAAAAAAGACTAGCCCCCAGAGGAATATTGGGGGAGGGGAGAGAAAGACCATGTTAAATTAATTACTAAGTGATTTATCTTAGACTTTAAATACATTAGCGATTCAGGGAAGGGAGACTGTAGTGGAATGAAGAGCAAGCTAGAAGGACTTTATAAAAATTTGGACTTGAGCCTGCGCTCCTTCAGAGTAGCCTTGCTGAGGCAAGGGCAAGGCGAGGGCTTCCCTCCCAGCTCAAAGCAGCAGCATGAAAGCTGGCTGTGGCTGGCTGGAGACCTGAAGAGAAGGGTGAGTGACTCTCAGGCCTACTTTATAAACAATTGAGGGAGGCATTGCTAAGATGACTTTGCAAGTGACATCTTTATTCCTTCATTCTTCTCTTCCTCTTCTTATGCAAAGAAGGGAAGAGCCTTATTAAAAGAGGAATGTGGTAGTTGATACAATAAAAGCAAGCGCTAAACAACCTGGAAGGACAGGAGCCAGGGGTTTTCTTGGCTTGCTAGCTGTATTTCATCATCTGTTGTCTTGGTTTCTCCCTAAATGATGACTCCATTCTCTGACCAGTTTCTCCAATCAGTGGGCATATGGCTCCTGGCAGTTTCCTGCTGATGTCCAACAGCTATCTGGTAGCTCAGTTCAGAAAGTCACAGGTGAAGGCCTCTGATTAGCCAAAGAATCAGCTTGTTTGACAAGAGTGCTTGGCAGACAAAAGCTAAGGGGTCGCATAGTTGAACAACTGAAGAATGATATAATATCTAGCCTAAGAACAGATTACCAAGAATCTTGAAACCCCATCCTTGATGTTTAAATTATACGTGGTAGTTGTTAAAGGCTTTTGAGCAGCGTGTTTAAGATATAAAACTTTATATTAACAACAAGAAGAAAAAACAAAACAAAGAAAAAAGAGAAAAGAAAAAAATAGATTTAAAAAAATACCAAAAAACAGATGTAGAACCTTCCCAGTGATGGGTGAGACTTACCCAAGTGGGCGAAGGATACAAGCAAACCACCTAGAAGAATGTTTCACCCTAGAAATTCTAGTGTGAAATTTGATGAGAGTGATACTGAGGCAAAACCATAGGAACTGAGAACAGGACGGCTCGGTGGGGTGGCAGGATGCAACAGAACAATGGCTTGCAGAGTGTGGTTTCCAAACCAGCAGCAACATCACCTGGGACAGTGAGACACACAAATTCTCAGGCTCCACCTCAGAAACTCTGGGAGCAGGTCCAGAAACCCACGTGTGGACAGGCTCTCCAGGTGACTCTGACGCATGCTAGCGCTGATACCAGTCTCATGTACAGGCTGCCTTCATTCAAGTCCTGATATGTGGAAAATGCTTACGACAGGACTTGGTACATAGTAAGGAAGGATTCCATAAGCATTTTTCCATCCTTAATATTGGTAGAGTTCAGTGTTTGTAGGAAGGTACAAATAAAAGATGGTTCTGTCTGAAGTGTACATCAGCCCTTGTTGATGGCCAAAAGTTGTCGACATTATCCTAACATTGATCTTAAGGACTCAAATGTTCTAGAAATCACCTCTCAACCCTGAACTTTATTCTTCAATTGAAAACTGGTGTCATTGCCAGTTTCCTCAAAGAGCAGATTCACTTTGTGACCCACTTATAAGCAACTTACTTTTCCTGAGCCCCAATTTCCTCGTTGTGATTTTAATGAAGATTATAAATAACACATATAAAGTCTACCACACAGTGTGCCTTGGATAAATGGTAGCTATTCACTGCTCTGCTCCCCATCACAACATCTCGCCTCCCCCTTTGTAACCATAGTTTTTCCCTTTGTGTGTCGACTGATCTGTGACTGTTTCTCTCTTTTTGCATCCTTCTTGTTCTTCCAGGATAGGGGCTCACAAATGCTTTCTATGAACAAATAGTTAGAAACTATCTTAGCTTTGCAGCCTTTCAGGTTTCCATCTCAGTGCCTCGACTCTGCCACTGCAGGGCAGAGTAGCCATAGACAACATGAAGACAAGTCAGTGAGGCTGGATTCCACGGATGCTTTGTGGATACTGAAACTTGAATTTCATATAGTTTTCTGTGTCAGGAAATATTCTCCTTTTGATTTTTCCACCATCCACTTACAAAGAGACTGTGCCGCAATAGGCAGTGGGCCAGATTTATGGCAGGGGCCGTAAGGTGCAGACCTCTATCTGAGGGGACTTGCTCTTCCCCAGAGCCTTCCCCACTCCTCATTCTCCTTCCCATCTAGTCCTGTCTCCCTGTCGCCTTCATCGCAACCCAGCCATCCACAACACTGGATCCAAATCGCAATCCAAGGGAATTTTTAAACTTTTGTGTTCATTGAGCAAAGCTTTGTGTGTTTATTGTAATATAAAAAAAATCAAGTAAGTCTAATGTCTGTTTATATACTGAAAGAAAGGAAAAGTAAGTTGCCTCATTTTGCATGTATTTTCTAATTACCTTTGTAAAATTTTAAAAAAGAAGTTCCATGGAACAAATCATAACAAACAGCAGAGTGCAGTATTGATCAGTGACATCAGAATAGAACGGCAGTCACCTCCGGGCATTTTCTTCCATTAGCTTCTTATCCACAGACTTCTTTTGACACTGAGTTTTTCTTATGTTTTGAGGGTGATATCTTTCTTTTTGTATGAACTAAAATAGTTAAAGAGGAGTAAATTTACAAGACAGAGATGGCCACAGGAGCTGCTGTGACTGAGAGCAGTGTGGCCCCGTGCAGTCTCCCCACCCTGCTTTCAGACTGACTCTACCTTGCCCCATCACATGGCACTTTGTGCACGGTAGGGACAAGGCAGATCTTTACTGAAGTTTGAAGGAAATAAGACTTCATGTTTATGGCTGAATAACTATTCCCTAGGTGAGGAAGGCAACTAAAAAGGTAAGATTAACTACAAAATTTACTCTACAAAGTGCCATCGCACCCCTGGAAACATCCTTCCTCCCTCTCAGGCACTTCGTTAGCTCATTAGGGTACAGCTTTTCAGGAGGGTACAAGGAATTGCCGTTATCACCATGGCTATCTCTTTTCATAAGAATTTTAATGTATGTTCATAGGCATTGTGATTTTCCTGCCTGATTTTAAAAAGTGTGAATAGAATCTTACTCTTTATTTTTTGGCATAAAGAAGAAAAAATTCAATCTCTTTTGAAAGGTTATTATTCAATTAGAAAATCTATTAGGCAGTGCACTCAGCAGGCATCCCAACTTAGACCCATCTTTTTGATGATGGCATTCTTTTTATTCTAGTGCTAAATTTTTAAAATTAATTTTAACATGTTATATTAAGAGCTAATAATGTAACTTCTCTATTATGGCCTATTCCTTTAAAAAATGGAATATCAATTTTCAGATACAACCTTAGGCTGTGGTAAAAATGCATTGTTAACTTAGTTTAAGTTTTTATCTGTAGGTTAATTTTTAGCATGATAAGAGAAAGTAACACATATGATAAGAGATAGAGTTAACTGAACTCTAGCAAAATTTGAGACCAAGAAATGGATATAAGGAAAATATTCCATTAATAATATACTATCAGCAGATAGTACTTAAAATTTACAACCCATTTCATTACACTAGAGATGTCTTTTTATTAAAATGTTCCCTGACAGGGTCAGCATATCTACGTATTTACAACCGGGATTAAAATCAGCAGACAATGAAAGAAAAGTTAGCTAAGAAAATATTCAGAAAATTTCCCTGGATACAGCTGTCAATTTTGGCTGAATTCGAATGTAAGCCATGCTTTGATTAGCATCTTCAACAAACAGTGGCCTGACAGTGGCCACATCGGACGTCGGAGATTCTCATGTTCTCAGGGAAAGAAACAAAATAAGGAAGATAGAATATAGAAGAGAGACCAGAGTACTATACCCTTTGGCAAAGAAGCACAAAGTCAGATTTCGTGCTAATGTAATACTGACAGCTTTGCCAGGGAAGAGAGAATGGAGTGTGGGAGAATTTTGTTATCATTTAGCAGTCAGTTCAGGTGACATCAGTGGAGCCAGGGCTGGCCTGGGAATCATAAAAGGGTAACAATAGAAGCATTTTCTTTTCAGTTTTTCTCATTGATCCCAAAGAATAGCTTCACCCTTTTTAGCCACCTGGGTTTCTCTTGGTATCTAAAGCAAGGGGATATTTGCTATATTGTCCCTTCCAAAGGAAAGAGCAAACCTCCCTGTTGCATGGGGCCTGTGGTGGGCTGCGAGAATTAATTCCAACCTGGTAGTTCTTTAGAGCAGGATTACCAATCCTGTCACTGGTACAAAATTTGGTGTAACAACTCTCTTGGCCTAGGACCACCAGACAAAGCAGGCATAGGCCGTGCTCGTGGAGGACATACCAGCAATGTGATCTCTCCTAATGTAGAGCATTCTGGTTGTCATATTCCACTGTGAAGGCAGCTACCACTTTGTACTAATCTAAGTGTTTGTCTCAATTCCTGAAAGGGTGAGGCCACAAGTTATTCCTCAGTATATCCCACCACCTCACCCATAGCCTGCAAAGGTAAGAGAGTAGTGTGTTTAAATGTCATAAGACATTCAATTTTATGATGAGACGAGTGATGAAGAGGTTATGATGTAGAAGTGGGTAGGACCTAATTTTTTGCAAAAGGAAGTAGAAACTACTAGGGACTACAGGCCTTTTTAGTGGGAGGGAGATCTAAAAGGTCTGCCTCTGATCGTCAGATGGATTAAGGCAGGGGGCCTTAACCAGGTATGATCAATAGAACCCTAAGGGCTGAGGACCTCTTAGAAATATACACAAAGCATGGCTTCCATGAACATGCATGCTTCATTTGGTTAGATTGTTTTGAAAAGGTTGGCGCAGAAAAGATGCTGTGGAAGGTCTTGGAGTGGAGTCGCCATTCAGTTTTATGAATGTTAACCTTAGCAATGGAGTCCATTAAATTACAACAATAATATTTACAGTAGTTAATAGTGAAACAGGTCTCTGATAAGCTGTTTATGGTTACTTATCCCCCAAAATAATTTTTATTAAAATTACCATCCAGTAATTGATATGAAACTCATTTAATTATTTTATTAAGAGAAGCATGTTTATGGTAGAAAAAAGAGCCCAAATAGTAATCAGGTAAAAGCAGTTGGTTCTTGTGGCTGACACTCACCAATAGGAGGATCATTTTGGAATCCTTCATTCCATTCACAGTGGGCACTATGAAGGACAATGGGAATGCAGTTATGGAGAAAAAAATTCTCTGCCTCTATGAGGCAACCTCCAAACTAACGGCGATAATGCAACACAGTAAATGCTAAATGGAGGTGTGTGCGAGTAAAATGGGGAGTGGGAGCCTGTCCTGGGCTGGAGACGACCAACAGGCTTCTCACACTTCTAATACTCCCGCCCCCCAGGGACTGTAAGTTGTTCAAAGAAAGACACATGGCTAGTAAGGAGCAGTGTCCAGATCTGAGCCCATGCCACCGGGCTCATGGTGCCGTATGTTAGCCATTTGATTATACCGTCTCTGGTGCTTCAGGTAGCAGTACAATAAATAGTAGGGCATCACATGGTAAGACTTGGAGTGGAGGAACCAGAAGGAAAGACAGGGAGAGGAGGAGAAATCCAGAGTCCAGTTTCTAAGAGTTAAGTGTTGTCTGAATTGATATTCAGATTTATTAACATTTATGAGGCTCAGTTTCCCTAACTGTTCCTTCGCCAACCTTTCTTATTTATTTATTTATTTATTTATTTATTTATTTTGAGGCAGAGTCCACTGTGTCACCCTCAGTAGAGTGGTGCGGCATCGTAGCTCATAGCAACCTCAAACTCTCTGGTTCAAGTGATCCTACCTCAGCCTCCTGAGTAGCTGAGACTACAACATGCACCACCACACCTGGCTAGTTTTTCTATTTTTAGTAGAGACAGGGTTTTGCTCTTGCTCAAACTGTTCTTGGACTCCTGAGCTCAAGGGATCCTCCTGCCCCAGCCTCCCAGAGTGCTGGGATTACAGCTGCGAGCCACCAGTCCAGCCCATTCTTTCACGATTTAGAAAAGAGGTCTGATACTTACCTGTAAATTCTCTAAATTTCCACATATTCAGCTTGGGTTATATTTTCACTCAGCTTCATAGATATTCTCTTTATCCTTTTAATCATTTATTCCCTCATTCATTTACTTAATTTATTTTAAATTTTTAACCTATTTTGTGTGGTACCTATGGAAACCTCAAAAGAGATGAGAAGTAGCACATTTCAGTTCTGAAAACTAAGGTGGAAATATCCTTGCTGTAGTTTTACCCCTTATATTTTCCTAGTTATGTAAATTTGCAAAATAAATAAATTTTACAAAAACAGTAGCTGAGAAGAGCGTAAAAACAGCTGAGTTTCAACTTAGTGTTTGTGATAAAAACAATGCCTGTGGATGCTCCTCTGTGATTTCTAGCTACTCATCAGGCTTACATGATGAAGAAGGCTCTTTACAAACTGGAGGGCATGGTGTTTGCTTCCCTCACACAGGAGGCACACAGGAGGCTGCAGCTTCTGCAGGGCACTGAAATTCACTTAGTGGGCTCCTAAGTCCCACCTGCTCTCAGGAAGTGACTTGGATACTGGGAAAAGTAGAGCTCATTATTTGTTCCTGTGTGGTCCCTGCTTACTTCATATTATAACATTGTTTAAAAGTTGTTTTTTCTTACCAGAACAAATATATTCCATTGGATTATGTCATGAATTTCATGTGGAATGATATAATTCTCAATGAGTATGTGTGTCACCTCTTTTTATGCCACCTGTCTTGTGGCACTGAGAATACCTCCTCACTGAAAATGGATCCATTTACAGTCAAGAATAGGGTGGCCAATGTTCGTTTTTCTTAGGAAAACTGAAATGTGCACCTTTTATCCTATTATACAGATCCAGCAGCTTCAGATTGTCTGATTTCATAGCTTCTCATTTTCTCTTGTATCTTGCTGCTATTATTAACAAGAATTCTGTTGCTAATGGTTTTGGAAATTAATATGTGTACTTTCAGCCAGTACTTGTATTTTTGTGGTTTGTCTGATTTAGTTGGACTTTGATATTTATTCCAATTGCTGCTTTGTTGCAGATGAAATGTGAGAAGGACTAATGTCCCTCCAGATTTATTTTCAATGTCCTAAATTTTGCTAGAACAAAATGAAGTTAATATTTTAACTCTTAGTCACTAGGTGTAACTAATAGTTAACACCTTTAAGTGTATAGTCTATATTCTTTGAGTGTGGTATATCTAAAGGTGTGTGTGTGTGTGTTCATATACTGAGAGAGAGAGAAAGAAAGAGGGACTTTTTAAATTTTAGGATGACAGTTTTGAAAATATCTGTGCACATTTTTTATAGTGAAGCTATTTTCTAAAGTATAATTTTGGCCGAGCACAGTGGCTCATACCTGTAATCCCACCACTTTAGCAGACTCAATCAGGAGGATTGCTTAAGGCCAGGAGTTTGAGACTAGCCTGGGCAATACAGTGAGACAGTGCCTCTGAAAATAAATAAATAAATGAAGAGAGAAAGTATAACTTTATTTTTTAAAGACACAAAAAAATGACATTTTAGAATTAATTATATCAGTATGTTCCATTAAGTTCCCAGACCATTATTGTTTTTATTTCCTTTTGCACATATTTTCTATTTTAGAAGCAGTCTTCAAATCTATTTTGTTAAATAGAAAACTATAAAAAATGTTTATAGAATGTTGTACTTATTTTTATGTATGAACTTATATCTATAAATACTTATTGTTTTGAAGAATATATTTTGGGTATGGGTATAAAAATCTTCCTTTTTTCTGGGCCAAACCTAGCGATTTCTAGGACTCATGGAGTTTTATCCATTTTGTTTTTTAATCAGTTGTTTTGATTGTGTACTTTGTGTAAGAGATTTTGCTGGGTTCTGAGATACTATGGTGAATAAGCTGACTATGATCTCTGGCCTCATGGACATCATTATAAATTTGTGAGGAATGTGTCTAAAGAACTCCAACTATTGCTCAGGGTTTTTCCTGACAGGAGTTATTCTTTTGCCTAGGGCAATATGGGCTGGGAATTTCCTACAGGTGTTCCACATTTCTTCCAGAAATAAAAAAGTTGTAAATCTTGACCTTGGAAAGAGTGGAGTTTTCTTTTGTTTTTAAAGTCATTGATGTTCCAGACAATAGCATCTGTTTGGTTGACTTTTGGAGACCAAAAATCCAGGTTTTCTGATGCTTACAGAGTGACTTTTTAACTACAAGAGTTTTTAACTAGTGCTTATGGTCCCTTCAGGCAGGGGTCTCAAGCCCAGTATACAGAAAATTCACTTGGGGTAGTTGGTTAAAATGAATACTTTGGGGCCTCGTCCCACAGAGATGCTGATTCATTAGCTCTAGAAATGACTGAGGCTTTGCCTTTTTAGGAATAACAGGTTTCTGAGCCAAGTGCCCTATGATACCCACAGATAGATGTCGGGTGACTCCAATTTAGCCCTCAATTTGTGACTACATGGAATTGTTCAAAGAGAATATATAAGAGAATTTAAGAGACTTTCAGTAATTTCTCAAAGGGGCCTGCAAAAATGCTTACTATGATAATATCAGAAGCAGCATTTTCCAAATAGAAGAGGGTTCTAGTAAAATCAGCCACACCACAGTAGCAAGAAGCCACAGGTGTGGCTAACAATGGGAGGAAAAGCAGAGCTGGCCGAGATGCTCAGGCCATGTGGTGACCCAGAGCAGTGCCACCCAAAACAGTCAGTTGTTTCTGAGAAAATCTCAGAAATGAATGGATGTGCCCGTTGACTGGTGTTCATAGGTCAAAAAAGTATGAAAACATTATATATTTCAAAAAATCTCTATTAGAGAAGCAAATAGAGACTTGAATATGCTAATTTGCATTGTGAATCACTTTTAGGAGAACTAATATTAGTATTTCCTAAATTTATTTGATCACAGAGCCCTTTTCAAATGATTATCAGTTTCAGAAATGCCTTTAAACAGAAGTCCAAACATTAGGCTGAATGCAGCATAGAAATAAGTGACTTTCACCATGACCTTGTCATGCAAAAAATTTTAAATTGTATTTTAAATACTCTAAAAGATAGGACAGTTAAGAATTTTATATTGCACTTCAAAAAAATTCTTATTAAAATTATACATAGGAAAAAAACCTCTATTATCTAGTTATTATTTACATGGACTTATTATTAGTTGATGATAAATTAAATAAGGTCTAGCTCTAAAATGGAAATTTAATTTTTTCTTTATAATGTTAAGATTTAAGATAAATTTATATTTCCTAGGGATCATGGCACTAATCCTAAACCAAGCAACAGCCATTATTTCCAGTATTTTATAGCAGCAATTAGTAGCCTGTATATAAATATTTATGTCCAAGATTTCTTTGAAGTAAAACCAGTCCATAGTGATTTTAATCAATCATCAATCAATCAATAATGGCTAGATTGCCTTAGAGGGGAAAGGAGTATCCAGATAAAGTTTTCTGGAGATGTGACTTGAAGAAAAGGAACAAACAGAAAAAGTACTAAAAACAAAAGGAGGAAAGAGATTAATTTAGAGAAAGAAAACACAAAGGGAATTTTTGATCAGAGAAACTCTTTTCTAATTTGCTCAACAGTGAAGAATCTCAGGGACAGAAAATTGGATCTGCTTTGCAAATGGAAATCATGAACTAAGGTGTGATGATGAGGACATGTGTCCTGTGAGAATATGGTGGGGAAATAAGTCAAGTAAGTTTGGGAAATGCTGTTCCGTCCTTTGTGTTCAGTTTTGCTTTAATTGGCCTTTCACAAAATGAATTTATCACGGAATTATTTTCCCCCTAAATTAAGAACCCTCACACTACCCCTGGGGGGAATCCTGAGCTGATGGTGACAGGAAATAAGGACTACTAATTAATGGGCCTGTACCATGATCATTGCTTCTTTGGGACAAAATGATTAGATTTAGGTCATATGTATTATTATGTCCTTTTTCATTATTAAGTTATAAAGATTCACTGAATTAAAATGGATTTACCTTTAATAGTGTTATATTTCTGGAATACATGATTTTTCTAAATCCAGGTCATGAAAGTAAAAATCTCTTCATGTGGAATCTTTGGACCCTACATAATTTTAAACAAGTAGCACTCTGTAAGTTATAGTGTTTCTCTTCATCAACATTTTTCATGGGGTCCTTCTTTGCTTGCATTATAAACATTCACAATATTTCCAATTTAGAATTAAATCAAATTAAGTCTTCTTAAATATGCTTTACTTCAAGTCAAACTATTGAGGGGCCTTTCCTTGTAACCTAGTAATTAGAAAGGATTCTTACAGTATCTGAAAATATGGCTTATAAAGATTTTTGTTCCAAAAGGATCTTAAAGGTATAAAAGGTTAAACTAGCTTCTTGACTCCATAAGCAAAGCTTAAAAGAAATAAAATAGATCAAATGGGAATCAAGCAACAGCTAAATAAAACATAATACATAGGGCGGTGCCTGTGGCTCAAAGGAGTAGGGTACCGGCCCCATATACCAAAGGTAGTGGGTTCAAACCTGGTCCTGACCAAAAAAACCCCATAATACATTTATTCTCTTTTCATGTCCTGGGCATGATTTTTCTGGAAAGACTTTAGTTATAAATCCTGCTAATGTGTGCTTGTGTCCCCTGGTATGCCTATACATGAATGGCAGATGTGAGTAGGGCTGTCTAGAGGTAGGTGTTAATGTATATGAGGCTAAAGAAAATTTAGAGATTTTTGTAGGTACTTTTAAAACAACTTTTTAAAAGCCTTTTTTACTTTTCCAGAACAGGGCTAAATTCTAGGCTTTAAGTTGGTGGACAGCTCTTTCTCATATCACCTACAAAGATACTATAACATTTTTGGACCTCAGTGAAGAACTATTTCATATGACTACAAGTTTGATCCTAACATTTAAAAAATTTCACAGAAATGAAGTGAATTAGCAATAAAATTGTTACATTTCTGGAATCTTCCTTGTAAATTCATACTGAATCACATTCTTAGTATTTTCTCTCCAAAGGCATTTAGTGTTCACTTTGTAGGAATTTACAAATTTTCTAATTTATAATTAAGCTTTAAGATAGTTCTTAAATATAAGCTTTGCAAAATGGCATTTATAAAGGAAGGACACTTTAAATCCTTGAAAATTTGGCCAAAAGTGCTATTGGTAATATCAATCTGAAATGAAAGCAACAGGGAGTATAATCCAGACCTGTGGAGACTGCCAGGAAAAGGTTCTGCCCCGCAGCTGCAGAGGCAGCAACCAGCCCCACCATGGAGGATTATAGTTCCCAGTTTGTGGAAAAACTAGGTATTGGGTGGAAAGATTGGTGAAGTGTGGACTCCCAAGTGGAATTAGGTGGCCAGAGTGGAGTGCCTTCTGGTGCAGCATCACTTGGTTAGGAGACAGGAGAGACACTCAGACAGGAAAGATCCTGGATAGGAAGAGGCCATTGTTTTGGAATTTGGGGGATCGCGGTTGCCACAGGCACCTTTCCATTTGGGCCAGGAGGAAGAGGCCATTGTTTTGGAATTTGGGGGATCGCAGTTGCCACAGGCACCTTTCCATTTCGGCCAGGCACAGCAATTTGAGTCTCACCTGCAGACAGTTGTCCTACACTTGGAACTGGCCCAGGACATCCCACACTTCACGGGAACTTTTGGAGGGAGAATTTGGGAAAGCTGCCCATGAAGATTTTTTGAGATCCGTGGAATCAGCAGTTCGGCAGGGTCTAGGCGCCAAGTGGGTAATCAGGCAAACACCAAGAACATTTAAGCTAGGAGACAGAAGCTCCCATCCAGAGGCAGAGATAACGGCCGGAAAGAAACCAACAAAGCTGAAGCGTGGGAGCTGAGCTGAGAGAAGAGATTGATAATTGCACATCTCTGCAACTCCAAGGAAACAAATTTCAGATACAGAACCCACCCCAAAGAGGACTGTCTGTCCCCTTCCTCAAGAGTTTTGCTTGCTTGCTTGCTTGCTTGCTACCAGTGAGCAGTAAACTGAGGTCCTCTTTTCTCACCCCATGGGAACGAGTTGCGGGAAGCTGGGACTCCTTCTCCAGAGAATCCCTGCTGTGAGCTTGGGCATTCCCTTGTTGGGCATGAAGGTTGAATAAATACTGCACCTTAAACTCACAGTCCACCTTTCCCCCTGGCCCGGTGGTCTAGAAGCCCAACCCCTGCAGAGGTTCTTTGTTAAGACTGGATGTTGCATGGTCTAAGGTAGCTATGAATCTACACTGTAACTATGAATCTGGTAAAAGTGCAGAAAGGCACAGCAGGGAAGGTGTCTGGCTTGGCAATAAGAAAGAGCAACTCAGCAGTGGGTGGAGGCTTGGGTCTCTGTACCACAGGGGAAGGCTCGGGAAGTGCTGAGGCATGGGAACCTGAGTAGAGACACCTCCCACCTAGCAGCAGCATTAATAGATTGATCCCACCAGGGTCAAATTTCAGAGAGACACCTCCCCAATTCTGTGGACTGCCGGAGGGACCTAGATCTTGCATTGCAGGGATACCAGAAGTGCAGAGCAGCAGGGGCAGACGCATGGTCTCTGAGGGTGAAAAACATTTACAGCTTTGTTAACTTCTGGTTTGGAATGAGCTCAGGTGGATACTCCACAGTTTCCATTGAGCATCCAAGGTAATCAGGCATCAATTCACCCAGCCAGCTGCTGGCAAAGTGTGGTAGTTTGGCCACAGAGGCATTGACTTCCCTCTGACTCTGGCAGGCCCAAATCCCTGGCTCATTTGCTGATTGGAGGGAACTGGGCCATAGCCCCGTGGAGCTACCAGTGCCTGGATGTGACAGAGGTGAAGGTGGGGAAGGAGGTCCCAGTCCCCCTGGACTATTTTTCTGGGTGGGCATTTATGACTCCACAGAGCACTGGAGTGAGTTACACTTGAGCTGCCAATGGACCCCCTCTGCCTAAATGCTAAAGACCTTTTGAATTCTCCCACCTGATCGTTGTTTGTGTTGACTGGGACAATTGGTTTGAAACTCTTGACCTGGGCTGATCACCGAGGACCCACCAAGTTTGTATCCCCTGGTTGTGTTATTGTGGGGGTGTGGGATTCTCCTCCTCCAGTTGTCACCTGTGAAGGGGCAGGGTGTCTTAGTTGCTTACGTATCTCTCTTACAGCTGAGATTTCAGCCCAAAGCCCCACTGATTCACTAGGATTGGACAGAGACTAGCCAAGTACAGGTCAGAGCCATCTAGCCCCACCACACCAAGCAGATCCTCAGAGTTTCAGGCTGTACTACTGAATGGAACCTTTGTAAAGTTCTAGGGGAAAAGCCGGAATCACCAGTCCCAGTTCTTTGGCAAAGGGCTGGTTAATTATAACTCCAGGAGCCTTCAATTCAGTTTCCCCTTACCAGCTTCTCTAGCCAAATGGTGAAAAATAATCATGGGGCAGAATCAGTGGAAAAACTCTGGCAACATGAATGATCAGAGTAGATCAACTCCCCCAAGGAATGACAAAGGAGACACAACGGAAGATCCCATTCATAAACAAATGGCTGAGATGTCAGAAATCAAATTCAGAATTTGGATTTCAAATAAGATTAAAAGAATGGAGGTAAAGTTGCAATTGGAAATTCAAGGAGTAATTCAAAAGTTCTCCCAAGAATTCAATGAATTCAAAGACAAAATCACAAGATTTTGACACATTGTGGCAAGAACTTGCAACCCTCAAAGACCCGAGAAATACACTGGAATCAGTAATAGAATGGAGCAGGCAGAAGAAAGGATCTCTGACATTGAAGACAAAGCTTTTGAATGCTCTCAAATGCTCAAAGAGCAAAAACGAATCATTCCCTGAGAGAAATGTGGGACCACTCCCAAAGAGCAAACATTTGCCTTATAGTAACCCTTGAAGGAGAAGAGGATGGTCCAAAAGACACAGATATTCTATTCCAAGAGATAATTGAGGAGAACTTCCCACGCATGGTAAGAGACACTGAAATTCGTATAGCAGACAGTTTCAGAACCCCAGCACAACTCAACCCAAATAAAGCATCTTCTAGACACATTGTAATTAACTTCACTGAAGTTAATATGAAGGACAAAATCCTGCAAGCAGTCAGAGGTAAGAAAATCATAGGGGAAAAATATTAGAATAACTGCAGATCTCTCTGCTGAAACTTTTCAAGCCAGAAGAGGATGGTCATCGACCTTCAATCTCCTAAAACAAAATAACTTTCAGCCCAGGATCCTGTATCCAGCTAAATTGAACTTCATTTATGACAGAGAAGTTAAATACTTAAATGACATACACACGTTGAAGAAATTTGCCATAACCAAATCAGCTCTTCAGGATATCCTCAGACCCATCCTCCATAATGACCAGCACAGTGCTCTACCACCAATGTAAACTCACTCTGAAATTCTTGACCAAAACCCAATTTCCACAGTGGTGAAAAGATTTAAAATGTCCACTGGACTTTCAAAAACCTTGACATCCAAAATATTACCAGGCTTATCAATACTCTTAAGTAATGTGAATGGCTTAAATTGTCCTCTTAAGAGGCACAGGTTAGCTGACTGGATACAAAAACTCAGGCCAGACATCTGTTGCATACAAGAATCTCATCTTACATTAAAGGATAAATACAGACTCGAGGTGAAGGGATGGACATCTGTAATCCAGGCAAACAGAAATCAGAAAAAAGCAGGGGTGGTAATTTTATTTGCAGATACATCAGGCTTTAAACCAACAAAAGTAAGGAAAGTTAAGGATGGTCACTTCATATAGTGTTAAGGGAAACACTCAACATAATGAGATGTCAATTATTAACATTTATGCACCCAACCAGAATGCTCCTCAATTTATAAGGGAAACCCTAACAGACATGAACAATTTAATATCCAGCACCATAATAGTCAGAGATTTTAATACCCCATTGGCAGTGCTGGATAGATCCTCCCAGAAGAAACTAAGCAAAGAAATTTTGGACTTAAACTTTACCATACAACAATTGAATTTAACAGACATCTACAGAACATTTCTTCCTAACAAAACTGAATACACATTTTTCTCATTAGCCCATGGAACATCCTCCAAAATTGATCACATCTTAGGTCACAAGTCTAATCTCAACAAATTTAAAGTAGGGAAATTATTCCTTGTATTTTCTCGAATCATCATGCAATAAAAGTTGATCTTACCAATAACAGGTATCTGCATACTTATATAAAATCATGGAAACTAAATAACCTTATACTGAATGATAGCTGGGTCATAGATGAGATTAAGAAGGAAATCACCAAATTCTTGGGAAAAAACAATAATGAAGACATGAATTATCAGAACGTGTAGGATACTGAAAAGGCAGTCCTAAGAGAAAAATTTATAGCATTGCAAGCCTTCCTCAAGACAACAGGAAGAGAGGAAGTCAATGACTTAATGGGACATCTTAAGCAACTGGAAAAGGAAGAACATGCCAACCCCAAACCAAGCAGAAGAAAAGAAATAACCAAAATCAGAGCAGAATTAAATGAAATCCAAAACAAAAGAATTATTTAAAAGATCAATAAATCAAAAAGTTGGTTTTTTGAAAAATTCAACAAAATTGACAAACCTTTGGCCAACCTAACCAAAAATAGAAAATTAAAGTCCCTATTATCATCAATCAGAAACACTAAAGGTGAAATAACAACAGACACCTCTAAAATTCAAAAAATTCTTAATGAATAGTATAAAAAACTTTGTTCTCAGAAATATGAAAATCTTAAAGAAATTGAACAATACTTAGAAGCATGCCAACTTCCTAGACTTAATCAGAAAGAATTGGAAATGCTGAACAGACCTATATCAAGTACTGAAATGGAATCAACTATACAAAATCTCCCAAAAAAGAAGAGTCCAGAACCAGATGGCTTCGCATCAGAATTCTACCAAACCTTTAAAGAGGAACTAGTATCTATATTACTTAACCTTTTCCCAAACATAGAAAAAGAAGGACTACTTCCCAACACATTCTATGAAGCAAATATCACCCTGATGCCCAAACCAGGGAAAGACGCAACAAGAAAAGGAAATTATAGACCAATATCTTTAATGAACATAGATGCAAAAATATTCAATAAGATCCTAGCAAACAGAATCCAGCAACATATCAAACGAATTAAACACCATGACCAAGTGGGTTTCATCCCAGGATCTCAAGGTTGGTTCAATATATGTAAAACCATAAATATAATACATTACATAAACAAACTAAAAAACAAAGACCATAGGATTCTCTCCATAGATGCAGAAAGAGCTTTTGATAATATCCAGTGTCCTTTTATGATCGGAACACTTAAGAAAATAGGTATAGATAGGACTTTTCTTAAACTGATAGAGGCCATCTACAGCAAGCCCACAGCCAATATCATATTGAATGGAGTAAAATTGACAACATTTCCACTCAGATCAGGAACCTGGCAATGTTGCCCATTGTCTCCACTGCTTTTCAACATTGTAATGGAAGTCTTAGCCATTGCATTCAGGCTAGAGCAGGAGATCAAGGGTATACAAATAGGTTAGAGGAGATCAAACTTTCACTCTTCACAGATGATATGATTTTTATACCTAGAAAACCCCAGGGACTCAACTACAAAACTCTTAGAAGTGATCAAAGAATACATTAGTGTCTCAGGATAAAAATTCAGTACTCACCAATCAGTAGCTTTTATATATACCAATAATAGTCAAGCCTAAGAACCAGTCAAGGACTTGATTCCCTTTACAGTTGTGCCAAAGGAGATGAAATATTTGGGAATTTATGTAATGAAGGACGTCAAAGATCTCTATAAAGAGAATTATGAAACTCTGAGAAAAGAAATAGTTGAAGACATTAACAAATGGAAAAGCATACTATGCTTACAGCTGGGAATAATCAACATTGTTAAAATGTCCATATTACCCAAAGCAATTTACTAATTTAATGCAATCCCTATCAAAGCACCACTGTCATACTTTAAAGATCTGGAAAAAATAGTTCTTCATTTTATATGGAACCAGAAAAAACCTTGAATATCCAAGACATTACTCAGAAATCAAAACTAATCAGGAGAAATCACACTACCTGACTTCAAACTATACTATAAATCTACAGTGAGCAAAACAGCATGGTATTGACACAAAAATAGGTAGATGTACAGGCAGAATTGAGAACCAAAAGATGAACTCAGACACTTATTGTCATTTGATCTTTGATAAGCCCATCAAATATATAAATTGGGGGAAAGATTCCCTCTTTAACAAATGGTGCTGGGAGAATTGGCTGGCAACTTTTAGAAGACTGAAACTGGACCCATACCTTTCACCATTAACAAAAATTAACTCTCACTGGATAAAAGATTTAAACTTATGTTATGAAACTATAAACATTCTTGGAAAAAGTGTAGGAGAAACACTTGAAGAAATTGGCTTGGGAGAATACTTTATGAGGAGGACCCCTGGGCAATTGAGCAACACCAAAAATACATTACTGGGATCAGATCAAACTAAAAAGCTTCTTCACAGCCATGAACACAGTAAGTCAAGCAAGCAGACAGCCCTCAGAATGGGAGAGGATATTTGCAGGTTATGCTTCTGACAAAGGTTTGATAATCAGAATCTACACTGAATTCAAATTTATTAATGAAAAAAGAACAAGAGATCCCATTTCATTGTGGGCAAAGGACTTGAACAGAACCTTCTCTGAAGAATATAGGCATATGGCCTACAGACACATGAAAAAATGCTCATCTTTAATCATGAGAGTAATGGAAATCAAAACCACTTTGAGATCATCTAACTCCAGTAAGAGTGGCTCACATAACAAAATACCAAAACTACAGATGTAGAGAAAAGGGAACACTTCCGTACTGGCATGGATGTAGAGAAAAGGGAACACTTCCGTACTGCTGGTGGGAGTGCAAGCTAATACATCCCTTTTGGAAAGAAGTATAGAGAATACTGAGGGATCCAAAAGTAGACCTGCCATTTGATCCTGCAATTCCTCTACTAGGTGTATATCCAAAAGACCAAAAATCACTTTATAGCAAAGATATTTGTGCCAGATTGTTCATTGGCAGCTCAATTCATAATAGCCAAGTCATGGAAGAAGCCCAAGTGCCCATTGACCCATGAATGAATTAAATTATGGCATATGTATACCATGGATATTATGCAGCCTTAAAAAAGATGGAGACTTTACCTCTTTTACATTTACATGAATGGAGCTGGAACATATCCTACTTAGTAAAGTATCTCAAGAATGGAAGAAAAAATATACAATGTACTCAGTACTATTATGAAACCAATTTACAATCACTCACACTTTCATATGAAGAATAGATCAAAACTATAGCCCAGAATGAAGGAGGGAGGAGGGGGAGAAGGAAGGGGAAGGGGAGGTCAGATGGAGGGAGGATGAATGGTGGGATCACACCTGTGGTGCATAATGCAAGGGTACATGTTGGATCTACTAAGTACAGAGTATAAATGTCTTAACACAATAATTAATAAACGAGATGAGGTATATATTAACCAGTGTGATGTAAATGCTCCTAATTCTACATGAAATCAGCACATTGTACCCCATAAATGCATGAATATATACATGATCTATGTGTTTGTGATTTAATAAAAAATTAAATAATAAAAATAAAATAAAATAAAAGCAACAAATTGAAGTTGTTTAGGAATGTGTGAAAGTGAATTATGCTCCATACTCTGTTTTTTTTTTAATGTTAGCACACTAAAATGGCAGTGTGATTTAACTAGTAACAGCATTGTAAGAGCAAAAAAGATCAACTTTCATATAGGTAGTATTGTTTCTTTGCAAATCGTTTATATATCACAATTATTTAGATAGAAGTTATTTTTAAACACAATTTTATGAATTATGTAGTCTAGATCCAAGAGCTAAATTAATTCACTTCTTTTTAATGATAGGAACATAGCCAGGCGGGGTGGCTCATGCCTGTAATCCTAGCACTCTGGGAGGCCAAGGTGGGTGGATTGCCTTAATCACCAGTTTGAGACCAGCCTGTTTCAGAGCAAGACCTATCTCTAAAACAGCCAGGCACTGTGGTAGGCACTTGTAGTCTCAGCTACTGGGGAGGCTGAGTCAAGAGAATCACTTTAACCCAAGAGTTTGAGGTTGCTGTGAGCTGTGATGCCACAGCACTCTACCGAGGCTGACTGAGTAAGACTCTGTCTCAAAAATAAATAAATATTAAATAAATAAATAAGTGATAGGAACGCTTTTAAGGTTTTGAAGAGTATATTTTTATATAGTATTTTTTCCTTTAAAATTTATTTCAATTTCAGACTCTTTTCAATTATTTTACCACATTGCTTTCTCTTTCTCTCTTCAAAACTTTTTCCCCTGAACTAAGAATAGGTTGCTGACATTCACTGTTACACTACATATATTTCAATGTGCATTTCCTAAAAACAAGGGCATTCTTTTTCATAACCACAGAACAGTTATCTAAATCAGGAAATTAGTCCAATAATAGCACTGGATTGTAGAGTTCACTCAGATTTCACCAAATTACCCGATAGCAAAATAAAATATCAATCTCATATTGATTCCAGCTGTATATAATATTGATCTGTATTGATTCCAGCTGTACGTAATATTGATCGTGTACTGATTCCAGCTATACATAATGTCTTTTTAGAGTCCTTTAGACTGGAACATTTCCTAATCTTTGTGTTTTCTGACATGACAATTTTGAAAAGTACAGACCAGCTATTTTATGGAATATTCTCCAATTTGGGTTTATCCGATGTTTCCTCCTGATTAGTCCTCCCAGCCTTTAAAAAAAAAAAAAAAAAAACTTACAAAGTACATTCATGTTTATAACTCTGAGAATCAATTTAGTTATTTAATTGCCATATTTGCATCAAACAGAATGTTCCCCTCCAGCTTCCCAGGAGAAAAGATGCTTCTAGGAGATTATATATGTTTCTTAATGAACAAACTTGGTTTAATTATGCAGAATCTTGTTAGTTTTAATGGTTTATGGAATCACATAGATTGTTCTAATATTTACTGAGAAAACAAATAAAATATACAACAGTATTGATCTCTTTTTCACAGTAATTCCTGAAAGCCCACAAAAAGGAGGAAACTACTCCCTCACCTTAGATGAACTCCAATTCTTATCACAGCTCATAAAATCCTTGTTGAAACTGGAAAAAGAAGTTCAAGAATTGTTCAAAGAAATGTTTATATTACTCAAGATGCCCAGGAATACTTCAGGTAATGTGCTCTTTTGTTTAAATTTATAAAGCTATAATTTCTCTGTTTTTGTTTCCTGCCTCTTTGAATCCATTTCTTGAAAAAGGAAAAAAAAACACAAAAAAACAGGATAGAATTCTTCATCTAAGCATTTGGTATAATGTGCACAATAGATTACATTTTTATGTTTTGTACTTGGAAAATTCCTTAATTCTGACAGACAAAACATCGTATGAGCATCCTGCATAATTGTCTTTATCTACAATCAGAGCAATTTTTTTTTTTTGATAAACACAGGCTGGCCTGCAGGCTGAAGAGGCAACTGGGTGACCTAGAGGTTCTCTTCTGCCAGGAGCAGCCAGCTGATCTCCAGCAAAACATCTAGTCTCCCCTACCCAGAATGTTCTCATCCTCAAAATAGTAATGTGGGACTAAAATAATTTTCTCTTTGTTTTCTTTCAGAATTAGAAGCTTCAGATTCTAATGTTATATAGGACTATGAGGGTTAAATGATTTAGTGTACATATGGTACTTAAAAGAACATTTAGCTCATCATAAACTATCAATAAATGTGAGTTGTTAAAATAATAGTAATTAAAATGATATAATATGTTGTTTTAAATTTGGTTAATCTTAACACAGTCCCTTTGGCAAGAGCTATGCCATGTGTGTTGAATTAATATTTCTATTATTAAAGGTAGAGGTCAAAGACACAATGATTAAGGCATGTTCTCTTTTGTCATATGTATGTTTATAAATATTTTTGTCTTTATCAGGGTGAAATGCACAAAATACTCTTGTACATGATAGCATACTTATTAATTCTCAGGAGAATAAATATATACAGTGGCTGGATCTATAAAAGAAAGTGAGGAAAGAAAGTGATTAATAATTCATTTGAAATTTTCAACCCAACACATGATTTCTTGGTAAAAAATGACATTTATTTCACTCCGTATGTTTACTCTCATTTTTAAATTTACTTTATATAAATAATGCCAGAAAACTTATAAAGTTGGAGTGTGTTTTATATTGAGCATAATTTACTGGCCTTTTATATTTCAGTTTAAATTTAGGTAGCACTGCTAAATTACAAAGGAAATAGTGTAGATTGCTTTTCCATATGTAGAGGTAATTTGAAGAAAAATGGAAGTGGATTATAGATTTCTGAAATTGAACAAAAAAAAACAAGGGGAAAATAATAAAAGTATAAGACAGAAAACATGTTAATTAAAAGACAGAATTTAAAAAGTAGATTTAATTAAGAGATAATGTGAGCCTTCAGAGGTCTTTTAGATAGAGTTGATTCGGTGACCAAAGAGAGATCTGAATAGAAAAATACAACATCCTAATTGCTGACTGGTCTGCTCGTGTGTCACGCAGTTGACATTCGGCGCTGGTCCTCAGCCCTCATGCCTGACATTCAGCACCTCTCATCCACATCTCTAGTAGATCTTTTCTAAGCTGTGGAACAAGAACCAGAACAAACTTTAAAACATCTAGGCCCCTGGCCATTTGGAACCATCTGGTATGGGTCCTTGGTCAGGCCCTTGGAAACTTAGGTCAGTTCTGAGAATTTTATTTTTCTTAAAGACAGCATAAAATTCAACACTAGAATTGTGTTAGAGAAGTATTATAAAGATATAAAGGTGAAATGGCCAAGAATTGAAGTAAAGATTTAATATGCTGATTTCAAGACAAAGAAGAAAAAAAATGAAAATTTGAAAAAATCTACTTCAGCTGCATTGAATTAAGATGAACCGACAGAGACACTTGTACACACTGTATATTTAAGGGCAATGGTTGCCATTCTTGAATAAAATCAACAAAGCAAATATGTAACTTGGCCACAATAAACTATCTTGCCCCACATGTGTTATCATATAAGTAAGAAGGCAGACAAAAGCAGCTTTGGTATCACATTAGTAACGGCATACTATCTAAACACCTGGGCTAGTGAACACAAGATGTAGAAGGAATTTGGAAGGGTAAGTCTAAGAAATAGATGTCTGAGCACTCGAACAGCCCCTTGTGGTTTGTGTACTCTTTATTATTGAGATTCATTTTTTTATTACAAAGCCAAGATTGATTTAATTTGACACAACTTATGTAAATGGCTCCCTGAGAAGAATAATCTTGAGAGAGATTGTCAAGAAAAATTTTAAATGTTTTATTCAGTTCATCCAAGTTAATCAATTCTTATCAAAAGCATTGGTTTCTTAAATCAGGAAGGAAAAGTTTTCTTAAAACAAATGATTAAGGAAGCCAAATATATCATAAGGTAACTATTGGGTATTCCTGATAGCTAATGTTTTACTTAGAATCCTGTGCAGGAGAAAATGAGAAAAAAAAAGAGCAAATCATTTGGTTTCCTGTGTATTTATTTTGATTGAAGCATGTTTTGCTAATGAAGATCTTGGAAAGAGTAACCTGCTATGTCTATGTAATCCAAACAATCTGATGAAAAGGGAGGGTTTCATTTTTTTTTTCATTGTGCAGATGTTTTTGAAATATCCAAGTGCTTAGCATCACATAGAAAAAGTATAAAGATGATTAGCGAAGTATTTTACTTTTTACTTTGATGTTTGCTATTATATTGTAGACTCAGCCAAATTGGTAGTTCTCTTAGTAATTTGAACGTGGACAAGAAATTTTGTACAGACACAAGAAATATTTTCTGAGAAAGAAAAAGATATTTCCTCTTTATATTTATTTACTTTTGGGGGGTCATGATTTGATGGTATTCTATTTTTGTCACTTCAGAAAATGATAGGTCATTGTTCGACCATTGTGACGCCTTCCTATGTCAGGTGACGACAGCTATGGAGCGGCCTCAGCTCTGATTTATGGACATTTCTAAGGCTCCTTTGGAATAAAGTTGTTCTTTGGGCAGTTCCTCAATTTTTCCAAAGGTGGCATCTGAGATTTATCTAAACCAGGAGGTTTCTTGGCCCTCATTTTTCTTTAGCCCCAGCAATGACAAAGAGCAATGGCTGCTTCAATTGGATGTAAGAAGAACACTTAGGGTTTGTCTCAGAAGAATCAAAGATTTCAGATCTTCTAAAAGATTGTTTGTACTCTTAGGGGGTCTTAAGAGGGGTCAAATGGCTTCTAAGAGTTCCTTAGCTAGATGGTTAAGGGATTGTATTAGGGAGGCGTATGTAGTTAAGGTAAAGAGGCTCCTAGGGTTTGTAAAGCTCATTACACTAGGACTTTAGCTGTTTCTTGGGCAGAGAGGTCGAAGGCTTCCACATTGGAAATTTGCAAGGTGGCCACCTGGGCTTCTCTTCATACTTTTTCATGGTATTATCTCTTGGATGTAGTCTCTTCTACAGATCCAGCTTTTGGTGGGAGGTTGCTTGTGAGCCAGAAAAAGAACAGTGAAGAAAAGAAAGACTTGTAGTTCCCATTTAGAGCTGCCAACAAGGCACATTGCTTTGTAGTGCGCACAATGGGAACCTATGAAGACCAATTTGGGTGTGAAAGTGGATGTCACAGGGAAGTACTGCCAACCTCTACTCTCTATGAAAGAAAGTGGCAGTGTGGAAACTAACCAGAAGTGTAAAATAAACCACAGAGAACTCTGTAGGGGAAGCTGTTGAGCAGCTGGTATTCTCGTGACCCTCTGCTCTTCTGAGGTTCTTAATCTAGGCCTGCTCTTAAAGGAACCAGAGTTGACTGCATGCAAATAGCCATATTTTAAAGCAACCAGCCAAAGATGGCTACTTTCTCGAGACAATGATAACAAATGTATAGAATTTTCAACAACCATCTGCCTATATTCAAAATGAGTAAGAGGAAAATGAAGCTTCCAAGACTTCTCTGGCTGGTGAGCAATTCTATAGTAAGATAGAGAAATGAATGATCATGACAACCTTTAAAATATAATCTCCCCCTCCAAAAGGTGAAAAGATTATTTTAAAAAAACTCAATTCTATGCAGAGAAAGGAAAGGTATCTTTTTATTGTATAAACATCTGAGCACGTTCCTTTGAGTGAATAAACATAATGTATTTGGGAGGGAAATGATAAATACTAGATAATTAACTTTTCCCACCGTCTTAAACTACAGCAGCACAATGGCAGATAGTTATTCCAGAAACAATCTCTAAAGCTTGTACTTGAAACTAGTGGTATTTTCCCAGGGTAAGTGCCTTTTAAATTAGCCGGTTTCTGAGCTATCTAAAGAAAGTAAAGTGACATTAAGAATCCAAATGTTGTCACTTCATGTTATTAACAACTTGATCCTTATTATTTCTTTTGTTTAAAAATTGTATATGAATGGTACACTTACCACATGCATCTAGTAAAACTTTTGAATGGGACAAAATAACCAGTTTTATTTATATCTCCATACAAAAATAACTCAAAATCCTGTCAGACTATGGAGATGGTCTCTTATATGAAAAATTCAGGAAAAGTAGAACCGCCTCATTCTTTGTAATAGCTGAATAGTTTTCACCTGTGCATGTATCATAATTTAGCCAGCTAGTCATTGATGGAAATTTATGGGTTTTTATTTTTTCTTCATTTGCTACCACAAACAATGACAGAGCAAATTTTCTTAAACTACTTTTTATATAGTTATATAGTTTGTAACAGTGCACAGCTGTATCTGGAAGGTAAATTTCTAAAGTGAAATGGCCAAGTAAAGGGATACAGGCATTAAAAAGGTGAAAAGATTAGCCACCTAATCTGCAGAACCAAAATATGCAAAGAACTCTAAAAATTCAACAAGAAAACAAACAACCAAATTTAAAAATGCATAAAAAGATCTAAACAGACACCTCACCAAAGAGGTTGTACAGATGGAAAGTAAGCATATGAAAAGATCTCAGCGTCACACCATTAGGGAAATGCCACCACACACCTAGTAGAGGGGCTGAAGCCCAACACGCTAACACCAGCAAACTCTGGCCAGGATGTGGAGGCCTCTCATTCATTGCTGTTAGGAATGCAGGAGACGGTTGGCAGCATCGTACAGAGCTAAAAGGAGTTTTACCACGTGATCCAGCAATTGCACTTCCTAGGTCTTTACCCCATGAGCTGAAAATTTAACGTCCACACAAAAACCTGCACGTGAATGTTTACAGCAGCCTTACTTGTAATTGCCAAAACTTGGAAGCAACAAAGTGTTCCTCAGTAGGTGAGTAGACAAACAAGCTGTGGTTCATCGACACGATGGAATATCACTCCTCGGGAAAAAGGAAGGAGAGGGCCAACGGGGACCGCGGGCAGCGGCCTTAGTGCACCTTGTGAATGAGAGAAGCCAACGACAAGAGGGCTGCACACTGTCCGATTACAACCGTCTGACACTGTGGAAAAGGCAGAACTGTAAAGACCGAAGAAAGACGAGTAGTTGCCAGGAGGAAGGGGGAGGGCAGGGGAGCACAGGGCGGGGTGCCCAGGGCATCTTGAGAGGGCGAAGTTGCTGTGGGCCACAGTAGTGGGGGGGGGGGGAGGTTGGCCCGGCCCATGGAATTGCACAACACAAAGAGTGAGCCCTAATATAAACTGTGGGCTTTAGTTAGTAATAATATTCCAATATTTTCTGTCAGTTGTAACAAATGCACCACATCATTGCAAGACGTTTTCTTAACAGCAGGGGAAACGTACACAGGAAGAAGTGTGTGGGGCTTTCTGTACTTTCTGCTCAATTTTCCTGTAAATCTGAAACTTTGCTAACACATTAAGTCTATTAATTTTCAAAAGTGGACATTTTGGAAGCTTGCCAGTCAGTCTGCCGTATGTCCTTAGACTCTTATTGGTATGTTTGTTGTGTGGAATTATTTTATGGTTTCTGCATTTTGTGTCCTAAAAGTCTTCTCTGTATAGATCTTTGAAAAATAATTCCATAATCTCTTTTAATAGGCTTTTTCTTTCTTTTTTACTTTTTTTTTTGAGACAGATTCTTTTTACAACCCAGGGTAGTGTACAGTGACAGCATCATAGCTCACAGTACCCTCATACTCAGGGGTGCACCATCACACCCAGCTAATTTTTCTACTTTTTTGTAGAAACAGTGTCACGCTCTTGCTCAGGCCGGTCTCAAACTCCTGGCCTCAAGCTATACTCCCTTTTTACCCTCCCAAAGTGCTAGGATTACAGGTGTGAGCCACCACGCTCAGGTTTTTATAGATTTGTAGTTTCATTTTTCTTTATTTAAAAATCTATGATTAATCTTGATTTTATTTCAGTTAGAAATGATCCTTATTTAGAACACATCTTCTTAAAAAGACATCATAAAATGCAAACCATAGAGAAAGCGTTTTAGGTTAAATGGCATAGTACAGCATCGAAAACCTTTTCTACGATGTGATGTATCTTTATAAATGGAACAGAATCTTGAAGTGCAGTCTGTGAGCCCATGGGGTTCATAGTGAGCTTTCTAAGAGGGCCTGGTAATCCCCAACTGTGCATATGAGTATGTGAGCACACATGCCTGTGCACACTTGTGCATGTGTGTGTACTCGTGTGTGTGCACCTGTGCATGTATGTGCCTGTGCGTGCGCATGTGTGTGAGTGTATGTGCCTGTGTGGCCATGTGTGTGCATGAGTGTGTGCGCCTGAGTGTGCCCGTGTGTGCATGTGCGTGCATGAGTGTGTGTGCCCGAGTGTGCATGCATTAGTGTATGCGTGTGTGAGATGCACTCATGGCTGCCACACCTTCTGGGCACTTTTGTATACAAGGTTCCATCAGTTCGATCAAGTACTCAGAAGTGTTCACAAATCCAAAAAGGAGTAAGAAACACTAGAATTGATGGAAACTTTTCCTCAGATTAAACTCTAATAAAAATTTCCCTGATAAATTTTCCTCTGATAAAAGGGTGGTGCTATTGCCTATCAAATGGAATATTGGCCTTTAGTGGACTTTCTGTACAAAAATGTTGCTTTTGAAATTGGCTTTGCCCAGAACATAGGAATAACTAATTCTTAAAATGCATGGTAATTTGGAGAAAAAAGAAAAATTGGATTGAATATATATATAATTCATCATTATATACCAAGTCTAAGGGGAAAAAGGGTAAATGCTAAATTATTCATATTAAATCCAACTATCATTAATATAACATAACCTTAATGGAAAAGAGGAAAGATTTCCTTCTGGAGTATTTATTCATTGAATTTTTGAAGATCTATTTTTTCCCATCAAAAAGAGGGTTTTTTTATTGGTTTATTTGCTTATTTTTGAGACAGAGTTTCACTATGTCGCCCTTGGTAGAGTGCCGAACTTCAAACTCTTGGGTTCAAGCAATTCTCATGCCTCAGCTTCCCAAGTAGCTGGGACTACAGGCGCCCACCACAACGCCAGGCTATTTTTTGGTTGTAGTTGTCATTGTTTGGCAGGCCCGGGTTGGGTTTGAACCTGCCAGCTCTGGTGTATGTGGCTGGCACCCTAGCTGCTGAGCTACAGGCACCAAGCCCAAAAAAGTGTTTCTTAATTGTAAAAACTAAAAGCTAAGGAAATATTTTTATTTTAGGAACTAGGGATGATTTTATTTTATTTTTTTTTTTTTTTTTTGATACAGAGCCTCAAGCTGTCCCCCACGGTAGAGTGCCGTGGCATTACAGCTCACAGCAACCTCCAACTCCTGGGCTCAAGCGAGTCTCTTGCCTCCGCCTCCCAAGTAGCTGGGACCACAGGCGCCCGCCACAACGCCCGGCCATTCCTTGGCCGCAGCCATCATTGTTGTTTGGCGGGTCCGGGCTGGGGATTCGAATCCGCCACCCTAGGTGTACGTGGCTGGCGCCCTAGCCGGTTGAGCCACAGGCGCCGAGCCATAATTGCTCTTTCAAAAAGAATTATAAGTTTTTTATATAGCTAATTTAATTTAGGCAGCAACATACTGGGAATATATACATTCATACATACACATACTTCTCACAAAGACATAATTTAATTTCATCAGGGAGGATTGTTCTCTCCCCTGCAAGGCAAAGACAATAAATTACAACATAGTGCAAGGCTTCCTTGGTAAGATAACTGAAATGAATATCCCTTTATATACTAAGCACACAAGCAAAGAAACTTATCAAGTGCAAGAGGAGAGCTAAAATGTCTCTAACTTTATTCTAGTGCAAACATCAGGTGTACATAGTAACAAGGACACACAACAATCAAGTGTGTTAAGAAAATTCATTTTGTTTTGAAACTATTGAGAAATTTTTTATGGTTTTATTGTATGATGAATACAATGGGTCAGGCAATTGCTTTTTCCTTTACTTCTCTGGGTTACTAGAGCAACTTATCAGTAGATTTAAAAAAAAAAAAAAGGACAATCTTTTGCATTACTTTAATCTTTCCAAGGCATGTACTGGTACAACACAAACTTCTTTCAGATGCCAACTAGTTAGTGTCCAAACATCATGTACAATAGCTTGGTGGTAGCAGTGCACTGCACCCACTCCCACTGCAGCTTTAAGAAACTTTAAAAACATATCTAAATTATTTATAAGCCATAATAAACAATAACCAAAAAGTCCTTAGTTGGCTGGGCACAGTGGCTCATGCCTGTAATCCTAGCACTCGGGGAGGCTGAAGCAGATGCTTGAGCTAGGAGTTCAAGACCAGTCTGAACAAGAGGAATACCCTGTCTCTACAGAAAACAGAAGGAAAAAAAGCACTAGCAAGCAGCATGGAAGGTGCCTGTAGTCCCAGCTACTCAGGAGGCTGAGGCAGAGGATGGCTTGAGCCCAAGAGTTTGAGGTTACTATGAGTTATGATGATACCACAGCATTCTACCCAGGGTGACAGAATAAGACTCTGCCTCAAAAAAATAAAAATTAAGAAATCGAAAAAAGAAGAACTGTCTCATCATTTATTTCATACACTGGAACATTAAGTGTAAAAAGACCTCCTCCACATTTGGGCAGTGCCTGTGGCTCAAAAGGGTAGGGCACTGGCCCCACATGCCGGAGGTGACGGTTTCAAACCCAGCCCTGGCCAAAAACTGCAAAAAAAAAAAAAAAGACCTCCCCCAAACAGATTGTGTTTTAGCTGCAAAGACTCGTCTGAGATTTAAAATGACCATGAATAAACCAAAAAAATCGAGTCTTAAAATCCTGAAGAAAAAATAATAATACATGTTTTTATTAACCCCCCCTCTTTTTTTTTTTTTTTTTGAGACAGAGCCTCGAGCTGTCCCCCTGGGTAGAGTGCCGTGGCATTACAGCTCACAGCAACCTCCACTTCCTGGGCTCAAGCGAGTCTCCTGCCTCCGCCTCCCAAGTAGCTGGGACCACAGGCGCCCGCCACAACGCCCGGCTATTTTTTTTTTTTTTGGTTGCAGCCATCATTGTT